>QOCX01000022.1:957382-980876 GCA_005959815.1 Sarcophaga bullata | reverse complement strand
GCCAGCTAGCTAGCCAGGAAGCCAGCTAGCTAGCCAGGAAGCCAGCTAGCTAGCCAGGAAGCCAGTTAGCTAGCCAGGAAGCCAGCTAGCTAGCCAGGAAGCCAGCTAGCTAGCCAGGAAGCCAGCTAGCTGCCAGCAAGCCAGCTAGCCAGCCAGCCAGCCAGCCAGCCAGCTAGCCAGCTAGCCAGCTGGGCAGCCAGCTAGGCTAGCTGGCTTCCTGACATCTATACTAGTAGCCAGCTTCACAATCTGTTCTCGCCAGCTGGAAAACTATATTTACAATCTAGGTAGCTATACTTGCGATTTATACTTACCTTATCTAGCCAGAAAGCCAGCTAGCTAGCCAGGAAGCCAGCTAGCCAGCCAGCCAGCCAGCTAGCCAGCCAGCCAGCCAGCCAGCAGCAGCCAGCATAGCCAGCTAGCCAGGAAGCCAGCTGCTAGCCAGAGCTAGGCCAGCAGCATTAGCAGCCACCAGCTAGCCAGCTAGCCACAGCCAGCCAGCCAGCTAGCCAGCCAGCCAGCTAGCCAGCCAGCAGCCAGCAGCCAGCCAGCCAGCCAGCTAGCCAGCAGCCAGCCAGCTAGCCAGCAGCCAGCCAGACTAGCCAGCCAGCCAGCCAGCTAGCCAGCCAGCAGCCAGCAGCCAGCCAGCCAGCAGCAGCCAGCCAGAGCCAGCCAGCTAGCCAGCCAGCCCAGCAGCTAGCCAGCAGCCAGCCAGCTACAGCCAGCCAGCCAGCTAGCCAGCCAGCAGCAGCAGCCAGACCAGCCAGCCAGCAGCCAGCCGCCAGCCAGCTAGCCAGCAGCCAAGCCAGCTAGCCAGCCAGCCAGCTAGCCAGCCAGCAGCCAGCCTAGCCAGCCAGCCAGCAGCTAGCCACAGCCAGCTAGCCAGCCAGCTAGCCAGCCAGCAGCAGCCAGCCAGCCAGCACAGCCAGCCAGCTAGCCAGCCAGCAGCAGCAGCCAGCCAGCAGCAGCTAGCCAGCCAGCCAGCCAGCAGCTAGCCAGCCAGCCAGCCAGCTAGCCAGCCAGCCAGCATAGCAGCCAGCAGCTAGCCAGCCAGCCAGCAGCCAGCCAGCCAGCTAGCCAGCCAGCCAGCAGCAGCCAGCAGCTAGCCAGCAGCCAGCTAGCCGCCAGCCAGCTAGCCAGCCAGCCAGCCAGCAGCAGCCAGCAGCCACCAGCCACAGCCAGCCAGCCAGCTAGCCAGCCAGCCAGCCAGCTAGCCAGCCAGCCAGCCAGCTAGCCAGCCAGCAGCCAGCCAGCTAGCCAGCCAGCCAGCCAGCTAGCAGCCAGCCAGCCAGCCAGCAGCCAGCACAGCCAGCTAGCCAGGAAGCCAGCCAGCTAGCACAGGAAGCCAGCCAGCTAGCCAGGAAGCCAGCCAGCTAGCCAGGAAGACAGCCAGCTAGCCGGAGCCAGCCAGCTAGCCAGGAGCCAGAACAGCTAGCCAGCAAGCCAGGACAGCCAGCTAGCCAGGAAGCCAGCCAGCATAGCAAGGAAGCCAGACAGCTAGCCAGGAACCAGCCAGTACTAGCCAGGAAGACCAGCCAGTACGCCAGGAAGCCAGCTAGCTAGCCAGGAAGCCAGCTAGGCTAGCCAAGAGCAGCTAAGCATACGCAGGAAGCCACTAGCAGCTAGCCACCAGACAGCCAGCTAGCCAGCCAGCTACAGCAGCTACCATGCCAGCTGCCATGCACAGCCAGCAGGCCAGCCAGCCAGCAGCCAGCCAGCCAGCCAGCCAGCTAGCCAGCCAGCCAGCTTAGGCCAAGCCAGCCAGCCTAGCCAGCCAGCCATGCTAGCCAGCCAGCCAGCTTAGCAGCTAGCAGCCAGCCACGTAGCCAGCTAGCAGCCGCTGCTAGCACAGCACCAGCTAGCCAGCCAGCCAGCCAGCTCAGCCAAGACAGCAGCTAGCCAGCCAGCCAGCAGCCTAGCAGCCAGCCAGACCCCGCCAGCCAGCAGTAGCCACCAGCTAGCCAGCAGCCAGCCAGCTAGCCAGCAGCCAGCCAGCCAGCCAAGCCACAGCTAGCCAAGCCAGCTAGCCAGCCAGCCAGCAGCTATGCACGCCAGCCAGCCAGCTAGTCAGCCAGGCCAGCCAGCCAGCAGCTAGCCAGCCAGCAGACCAGCTAGCTAGCCAGCCAGCCCAGCAGCTAAGCTTAGGGCTAGCCAGCCAGGCCAGCAGCTAGACTAAGCCAGCAGCCAGCAGCCAAGCCAGCACCAGCTAGCTAGCCAGCAAGCATAGCCCAAGCCAGCCAGACCAGCCAGCCAGCCAGCCAGCTCAGCTAGCAGCCCAGCCAGCAGCCAGCCATCCAGCTAGCTAGCAGCTAGCAGCCAGCACAGCCAGGCCAGCAGCCAGCCAGCCAGCCAGCCAGCCAGACAGCTACCAGCTAGCTAGCCAGACAGCCAGCCAGCCAGCCCAGCAGCATAGAGCCAGCTAGCTAGCCAGCACAGCACCAGCAGCTAGCCAGCGCAGCCAGCTAGCCAGCTAGCCAGCCAAGCCAGCTAGCCAGACTAGCCAGCCAGCCAGCTAGCCAGCTAGCCAGCCCAGCCAGCCTAGCCAGCCAGCCAGCTAGCCAGCTAGCAGCTAGCCAGCCAGCCAGCTAGCCAGCTAGCCAGCTAGCCAGCCAGCCCATGCTAAGCCAGCCTAGCCAGCCAGCCAGCTAGCCCAGATAGCCCAGCTAGCCAGCCAGCCTGCTAGCCAGCTAGCAAGCCAGCCTGCTAGCCAGCATCCAGCCAGCAGCCTGCTAGCCAGCTAAGCCAGCCAGCCTTATAGCCAGCTAGCCAGCAGCTGCTAACCAGCTAGCCAGCCAGCCTGCTAGCACAGCCAGGCCAGCTAGCCAGTAGCCTAGCCAGCCGTAGCCGCTAGCAGTCCAGCTAGCCAGCTAGCCAGCAGCCAGCTAGCACTAGCCAGCACATGCTAGCAAGCACCAGCTAGCCAGCTAGCCAGCCAGCAGCCTAAGCCAGCCTACAGCCAAGCGCTGGCCTAGCCAGCCACAGCTGCCAGCTAGCCCAGCAGCCAGCTAGCCAGCTAGCCAGCCAGCCTGCTAGCCAGCCAGCCAGCTAGCCAGCTAGCCAGCCAGCCAGCTAGCCAGCTAGCAGCCAGCCAGCCTAGCTAGCCAGAAGCAGCTAGCTAGCCAGGAAGCCAGCTAGCTAGCCAGGAAGCCAGCTAGCTAGCCAGGAAGCCAGCTAGCTAGCCAGGAAGCCAGCTAGCTAGCCAGGAAGCAGCTAGCTAGCAGAAGCCAGCTAGCTAGCAGAAAGCCAGCTAGCTAGCCAGAAAGCCAGCTAGCTAGCCAGGAAAGCCAGCTAGCTAGCCAGGAAGCCAGCTAGCTAGCCAGGAAGCCAGCTAGCTAGCCAGGAAGCCAGCTAGCTAGCCAGGAAGCCAGCTAGCTAGCCAGGAAGCCAGCTAGCCAGCTAGCAGCCAGCCAGCTAGCCAGCCAGCCAGCTAGCTAGCCAGGAAGCCAGCTAGCTAGCCAGCAATGCCAGCTAGCTAGCAGCAAGCCAGCTAGCTAGCCAGCAAGCCAGCTAGCTAGCCAGGAAGCCAGCTAGCCAGCCGCAGCAGCCAGCCAGCTAGCCAGCTAGCCAGCTGGGCAGCCAGCTAGGCTAGCTGGCTTCCTGACATCTATACTAGTAGCAGCTTACACAATCTGTTCTCGCCAGCTGGAAAACTATATTTACAATCTGGGTAGCTATACTTGCGATTTATACTTACCTTATCTAGCCAGAAAGCCAGCTAGCTAGCCAGGAAGCCAGCTAGCCAGCAGCCAGCCAGCAGCAGCCAGCTAGCCAGCAAGCCAGCCAGCCGCTAGCCAGCACCACAGCCAGCTAGCCAGCTAGCCAGCCAGCCAGCCAGCCAGCCAGCCAGCCTAGCCAGCAGCCAGCCAGCCAGCCAGCTAGCCAGCCAGCCAGCCAGCTAGCCAGCCAGCCAGCCAGCTAGCCAGCTAGCCAGCCAGCCAGCCAGCTAGCCAGCCAGACAGCCAGCTAGCAGCCAGCCAGCCAGCCAGCTAGCCAGCCAGCCAGCCAGCTAGCAGCCAGCGCCAGCCAGCTAGCCAGCCAGCCAGCCACGCCAGCAGCCAGCTAGCCAGCTACCAGCCAGCTAGCCAGCTAGCAGCCAGCTAGCCAGCTAGCCAGCAGCTAGCCAGCAGGCCAGCCAGCTAGCCAGCTAGCCAGCCAGCTAGCCAGCTACGCCAGCCAGCTACGCCAGCTAGCCAGCCAGCTAGCCAGCCAGCCAGCCAGCCAGCTAAGACAGCCAGCCAGCCAGCCAGCAGCTGGCCAGACAGCCAGCCAGCTGCCAGCCAGCCAGCCAGCCAGCCAGCTGGCCAGCCAGCCAGCCAGCCAGGCCAGCCAGCCAGTAGCGCCAGCCAGCAGCTAGCCAGCCACGCAGCTACCGAGCCAGCCAGCCAGCTGGCCAGCCAGCCAGCCAGCTGGCAGCCAGCCAGCAGCTGGCCAGCCAGCCAGCCAGCCAGCCAGCCAGCCAGCCAGCTAGCCAGCCAGCCCAGCCAGCTAGCCAGCCAGCTAGCCAGCCAGCCCAGCTAGCCAGCAGCAGCCAGCCCAGCCAGCAGCCAGCCAGCCAGCTAGCCAGCCAGCCAGCCTAGCCAGCCAGCCAGGCTAGCCAGCCAGCCAGCTAGCCAGCCAGCCAGCCTACCAGCCAGCCAGCTAGCCAGCCAGCCAGCTAGCCAGCCAGCCAGCCAGCACTAAGCCAGCTAGCAGCCAGCCAGTAGCAGCAGCCAGCTAGCTAGCCAGGAAAGCCAGCTAGCTAGCAGGAAGCAGCTGCTAGCAGCAGCAGCTAGCCAGCAGCCAGGCCAGCCAGCCAGCCAGCCAGCTAGCCAGCCAGCTAGCCAGCAGCCAGCCAGCCAGCCGAGCCAGCCAGCCAGCCAGCTAGCCAGCCAGCCAGCCAGCTAGCCAGCCAGCCAGCCAGCCAGCCAGCCAGCCAGCCAGCCAGCCAGCTAGCCAGCCAGCCAGCCAGCCAGCCAGCCAGGAAGCCAGCTAGCTAGCAGGAAGCCAGCTAAGCTAGCCAGGAAGCCAGCTAGCTAGCCAGCCAGCCACTAGCCAGCCAGCCAGCTAGCCAGCCAGCCAGCTAGCCAGCCAGCCATCTAGCCAGCCAGCCAGCTAGCCAGCCAGCCAGCTAGCCAGCCAGCCAGCCAGCCAGCCAGCCAGCCAGCCAGCCAGCCAGCCAGCCAGCCAGCTAGCCAGCTAGCCAGCCAGCCAGCCAGCAGCCAGCCAGCAGCCAGCCAGCCAGCTAGCCAGCCAGCCAGCAGCCAGCCAGCCAGCCAGCAGCCAGCTAGCCAGCCAGCCAGCCAGCTAAGCAGCAGCAGCCAGCAGCCAGCCAGCCAGCCAGCCAGCCAGCCAGCCAGCAGCAGCTAGCGAGCTAGCAGCCAGCCAGCCAGCCAGCCAGCAGCCAGCAGCCAGCCAGCCAAGCCAGCCAGCCAGCAGCCAGCAGCCAGCCAGCAGCAGCCACGCTAGCCAGCAGCCAGCCAGCCAGCCAGCTAGCCAGCCAGCCAAGCCAGCCAGCTAGCCAGCCAGCAGCCAGCAGCTAGCCAGCCAGCCAGCCAGCCAGCCAGCCAGCTAGCCAGCCAGCCAGCCAGCAGCCAGCCAGCCAGCCAGCCAGCCAGCCAGCCAGCAGCCAGCTTAGCCAGCCAGCAGCAGCAGCCAGCCAGCTAGCCAGCGCAGCAGCCAGCCCAGCTAGCCAGCCAGCCAGCCAGCCAGCCTAGCCAGCCAGCCAGCCAGCCAGCTAGCCAGCAAGCCAGCCAGCCAGCCGCCAGCCAGCCAGCCAGCCAGCAGGCTAGCCAGACCAGCCTAGCCAGCAGCCAGCCAGCCAGCCAGCCAGCAGCCCTAGCCAGGAAGCCAGCTAGCTAGCCAGGAAGCCAGCTAGCCAGCCAGCCAGCCAGCCAGCCAGCTAGCCAGGCTGGCCTACCTGTATCATGGATGAACTCAAAGCGGTATGCATTGCCGTTGAGTCTAGAAATCCTGCCATCAACAAACTTATGCTTCCTGGACTGGAACGATCTATCGAGCATTACGTGATCTTTTCTGCAGCAATGAACTCGGTGGTTACATCTTCAAGTAAAAGGGACTTGAAGAAACCACAAGTGGTTGTGGAAAAGCCATTACATCCGGATAAGATTCCGCTTTTGCGATGATATTTTCCTGTAAATCATACAAAAATTGGAAATATTAAGAATTTATTTTCTTTTTCAGCATTCTATTGTTTTGTTGTTTTCTTTTTTGATTAATTATTTGTCCTTTTCTTTCTTTATTTTATTTATATTCATAATATTTTATAGCATTATTACACGCCTTTAATGACACTTTATAATAATAGCTGGTGTTGTTATTGTTATTGTTCTTGTTGGTGATGATATTAACCATTGTTGTATTGTTTGTTTGTACTTATGCAAGATTGTATTTGTATTCTTTTTCTCTTCTATTTTGTACACTTTCTTTATCTATTATTTATGATTATTGTCATTGTTGTTGTTGTTGTTGTTGCTATTGTTGTTTCTTCTTCTATTATTATTATTATTATTAATATTCATTTGTACTTGAATTGTTAACATTCATTTATTTTGTCACAACAATTTTCATACTCTGACTTTTTGTCTCATTTTTACAGTGGTGACCAGAAATATAGCAACTGGAATGAATGATTTGTAATTATTGATCATACAATTTTGTGGAACTTTTGAAATTACGGCCTACAGTTGTTTATACGCAATGAGAAACATCTTTTCTTTGGCGTATTTGCATACATCTGCGACTTAAAAAACTCCACAAAAAAGTCTAAATTCTCATGATCATGGTGGCCAATTCACATCACTTCCACGTGCGATGATCATTTCCTCAAATCGCTTCTGAAGGACATCCAATGTAACGTGAGGCATGTAGCGCCATTTTAGTGAAACCACATGTACAATTAGATGGTGCTTTTGAAAGTGCTAGCTGCAGTTGGTTTAATGCTTTGAGAAAACAGCTTAGGGCCTAATAAAATGGGTCACAGTAATTTTAATAAATGAAAGTGCGTGTTTGTTATTCGTTTGACTTCAATACAATATAGAATATAATATTGTTCAAATGCTCTTCACGACTTCTCTGAATTCTCCATGACATTGGCCCAAAAATTCAGACTTGTTTTGACCGATGGCATGTGTAATTTGGCCTTTTAGAACCAATGTGGTTTGTAACTTATTTGCATACACCTGCGACTTAAGAAAATTCGTGATCAAATCGCACGATCTTGATTGCCAGTTCACATCACCCTCACGTAAGATGACGATATCCGCAAATCTATTCTAAAGAATATCCAATGTAGCATGAGCTGTGTGGTACGTAACGTCGTTCTGTTGAAACCATATGTCATTGGTGTCCAGATCATCCAATTCTGATCAAAAAAGTTAAGAAAAAGAAATCATCGAAGCATAGCTGTCACTGTTGCCAGTGATAGATCGATTATTGTCACCAAACAGTAACTTTTACTGGATTCATTGGACGCTCTGGCATCTCATCATGTGTCCATTCATCCAAAAATAGGCTTAATTGCGATGAAAATATTTTTATAATGATGATGATTTTACGATGAAAATAAGAGTCGGTTGCCAACTACTTCAGAGCCCATTGAGCGATCACACGTCTTTAGTTTACTTTCACTTCCAGTGTCTGTTGAATTTTGTACGGGTAAATGCCCAAGTCTCTGGCACTCTAATGAATGAGGAGTTGGGCAATCCACTGGCATTAGTGCTTACTTTTGTTCCACGTTCTAGGCGAGCGAGAAGCCTCAACATAGTCTACAAGCATCGTCCTCTAGATAAGACTTATACGCCACTTTCTGGCATAGGCAGTGTAAATATTTAGCATATTTCTGAATTTTTGAAAATAATGGAATATATTGCAATGTTTATTTTGTGCTGCGATATTTTTTAACTCCACTGTTGATTTAGTTGCAGAAGCTAATCGCTAATGTTTCATATTCATAATCAAAATTTTCATCTTTATTAATAGTGATAAGCAAAAATTATTTAAGAATCTCATTAACGACTCTTTGTGCTTCTTAATAACAAAAGTTGTTGTTAAAACAAAAAACGCTATCAGTTAATTAAAATCTACGAATGTGGGGACAAAGAGCGTAATTACTCTTAGGTTAACATCTTGATAAAGAAAAATTAATAGCATATTTATAGGCAATTACACAGTAAAAATACTACACAGTTTACAAATGTTTAAATATAGAATTGGAAGTTCATTAAAATGTTAATTTATTAAAGTCTATTTAAAGGTATTCCTTATATAAAATTTTATAACATATATAACGGTGTAACAATTTTAATTCGTTACTAAAGTAAGTTTTTTTTCGCGTCAACAGTTGTATAGACTCTCTTCGCCGTATACGTCGACACAACACCCTTATCTACAGGGTTCCGGCAACAATGGCATAGAGGGGAACGAAAAAGCGGACTAACTGGCACAGAGAGGATCGGGTATGTCTGCGGAGGAGACAATAGGGGGGGATATATGCGCCTCTAATAGAAGATTTTTTCAAATTGGAAAAAGCAGCATGGAATTCCTCAATCCGTTGATGGTTCAACATACCTGGTTGCCGAATTTCAAAACTGCTGTGTCTAGCAGTAGACAGCAAGAAAATTGGGTAATACTTGAGTTCGACAAGAGAATGATTCGCACTCTGACACAAATTCTACCGAGACATTAAGCTATTGGCAGTTTCGTTGACTGGTTCGGTGTGGCCTTCCAGAATTACTGCAAAAGCTGCCAGGATGTGGAAACAACGGAGTAGGTACAACACTTTTTATGTGAGTGAGAATTTCATATATCACACTGTGGTTGACACAATGAGCCATATGGGCCACCGAATGAACTTGCCTGTGGACGGCAAGTACCCACTAACCAACTAACGTGAAAGAAGTTTTGGACTTTCAACTTTTAAAGCTTATATTCATATACTGGACTTAAATCAGTAATGCCAGAATTTAATTCTTCTGAGATACAGATTACAATAGGACTTTGCCAGAAATTAGAAATTTTTCACTTGCCTGAAGAAGTATTCGGATTGAAGTTCAATATTATCCGTTTAAAACTGAAAATACCAATCAATTCTGTTACCTCGAAATCTGTTGGTATGTTGCTTTAGGAGAATGGGTTTGTATGTAAACCAACAAAATTAGGGTTGGCATTGGCCAATATTTATTTGGGAGCGACTTTGACCATGACTTCGCTATCAATGGTGAGTACTATAAATCGAGCACAGTACGACGCTGCGTGACAAACAGTTCTTGCAACATTTGATATTCTGCATGAGCGATTTGAGAGCATGGTCATCCCACGAGGAAGAAATGTAAACTGGCCACCAAGATTGTGCAATGTGGCTCCTTTAGATTTTTCTTGTGGAGTTTTCTTAGGTAGCAAGCTGGTATATGCTGTTAAGCCACAAAACCACAGCGGTCCTCAAAGCCGATTTACAGGCCAGTCACGGAAAATTGAATATTTCTTAACTGAACATTGTGAAGGGCATTTGATCGATGTTATGTTCAATACATAATGACACAATAGACTTTTCAAACAAAGTAAAAAGAAAATAACTGCATTCGTAGGTTCAATAGTTTGAAAGGAAATTAAATTATAAAGCATACTTAAAGGCAATTTTATTTATTGCTGATTACATTTTTTTTAAATTCTTAAATTATTGCCATTAAGTGTCAACCCTTAAATATTTCAAAGTGTTATTATGTTTTGTTGTTGTTTTTAATGCAGTATTTTATCTTTATTTTATAGTTTTGTTGTTTTATTTAAAGAATTTAAGTTGACTCCCCAGAGTGAGTATGTTATGACAACTTATTTAAAATAATTAACATACCTTTAGGGAGCAGCAGTCACATTTTATAGCTGAGAATAATGACAATAAAATAATATTTTGAATAATTTTACAATTAAAATTGAAAATGTCCAAGAGAAAAACCATAAAAACCTCATAAGAGAAAATAAAACAAAATTAAACAACAACAAAAAAACTGGGCTATGGTCAGTGGCTCAAAGCCAGTTCTACGCCAAAAAAAAAAAAAAATTGATGACAGTGGCCTGACTAGAGAACCCAAAAGCAGAAAAACCAAAGAAAACAGCTATGAATAGAAATAAATTCAAATGGAATTATTGCTTTAGTCAATGGTCAGACCACCACTGGCTAAAAAGACATTGTCATTGAAAACGTTTGCTAGTTGCTGCGACTATACTAAGTCATCATATATACACAGTCATGATAATGACAATGGCGGTCATGAGTGTCAAATGCATAAAAGACAGCAACAACAACCAGCAGACGAGACAGAATATTTACGACAATTGCTATTGCTATTGCTGTTGGTTGACCTTCGTAATCAACTACTGCAAGAGAAGAAGCAAGCAGCAGTTACTGAAACGAAAGAGTCAATTGAACAAAAGAAGAAACAACAACTGAGAAAAACAAAAATTGCAAATAAAAAGAAAAATTGGGTTAAAGTCACTGAAAATCTACCGTTAGCGAAATTCAATACCTTGTAAAAACGTTAAACAATGACAAAAATTGACCAGACTACGACTAAGGCAAATAGTTTCATGTTTTTCTCGTATTCCCAATTTTATATCTGTTCTCATGGTAATGGCCAAGTCTAAGGGATTAAAATCAATGAGTACGGGTGGATTTTTTCGTTATTGTACAAATAAAAATAATTGCTGTTTAAATTAAATTTGAAAGCATACTTTTAGGTGTTTGTATTGTTGATGTATATCAAAAGGCATTTTCATTTAATTGCTGTAAATTGAATTGGAATTACAATTAAAATAAATATTTTGAAACGATTAACTTTTGAAAACAAAATCTCAAAGGTTATGATGGACTTAAAGGCCTTAAAAAAATTGTCAATGAAATTTATTAAAAGAAAATGGATGGAAAAATAAATTGAATTTTTTGTACAGAAGACAGTTGGTGGTGAATACAAGTTTTAAGATTCTTATGGTTAATAAGGCTATTTAATATTTTACGACTCAGTAACACTTTTGAAATCGATTGCTGCGATATGCTTATGCTTGAATGAAAGCCGTTGTAAATTCATATGATAATGGCGAGACTTAAACTCAGACATGAGTGGCGGGACCTACAGTTTAAAGCCGAATTCGAACGATGTGAAGAGAGGCAAATTTCCAAAATATATGCTTTAAAGCGCCCCATTCTTTTGAAACGTTTAAGTCAATTATGACGACCGTCATAGTCGCCATTAATTGAGGCGTTCAAACCAAGAACGGATTTTTGACAATCTTCTGCTGTAGGTCCGTGCTGCGTATAAAATGAGAACAGCATTTACTCACAGTAGAACAATAGCAGCGTTGCGTTATTTCCTTACATATGGTATTCTATAGAAGTTTATTTATGCTTTCCATTCAGACTGACTTTTTGAGTGAAATCCACAGTTTTACGTAAATGACAAAATTACGTTCCGTAATATTGCTTCTTATTAATATTATTCTTTAAATAATTTATTTGAATTCTTAACTCGATTGTAGTATTTTAAAATGAAACTGCAGTATAAAACGATCATTATTTTGTGTCTCCATGTAATAGATGTCAATGGGTAACTCGTTTCTCTGACTTTAATCCATTAACATGTTAAAAAAATTGCCATTACCATTATGACTTTCAATGTTTCACATCGGAACACATTACGTACAAACTGTAATGCATACAAATTGTGTCATGATACTGGGTGCCACAAATGTTACGTCACAACAAATTTGAATTCAACTTCAAAAATAAGTTTATTTATTGTAATATAATTGGAAATGATTTTGTAATATCACTCTAGTGTAACTGAAAAAGCTCGGAGGCAGAAATCGAACTCACGATCTATATACTGAGAAACTAGAACACTGCACGCTGCACACTACACACATAAAATCTGAAAGTGATGGCTTCAAGTAGAATTTCGTATTCGTATTTTATTGTGGTAAATATAAAATTTAAAACTACCCCATAGAATGAAATCTACAAAGAAAGATGGCATTACCACCACTCTCGGCATTAGGTATTGTAGCTCACTCAATATTTCTTTGATGAGCTTCAAGTTCCTTTGATGTGAATTAATTAGAGAATGAGTACAGTCTCCTAATTTTACAAATTCAAAGACAATGATGAAAAATGTTCCTTCTTCTGAATTTGTAACTTGATTGGTCGATTTTATAGTTAAGTACCATGACCTTTGACTTATAACACCATTTTCACTTTATTAAACTGTTCCTGTGCCACCCGTTATTATTCGTATTATTGCAGACATGGTTGGGCCACATGTGTGTTTAACTTTCGTCGACACTTTCTTTTTTTTTTTTCAATTTTTTATTTATATTTTCGTAAAGAAATTGTTTCGTTTCCTATTCTTTTATTTTCTCGTGGCTGCGTAACAATATTATTTACATAATGGAGAGTACTTGCAATGTTTTTATTTTGCATACATATGTGTATCTTGCCTACATTGTATATGTACATATAGTACGTATATAAAGTATGTATGGGATCAATGTGTTTGTGGATATGTGGATGTGTGTAAGTCTACATATCTGTAGATTGAATGAATAATAAAATGAATATTCATCTCGGATTAAAAGTTTTCGTTAGGAGGGTTGTACGAAATATGCGACCAACTGGTTCCGGAAATCAATAGAATTACAATGTCAGGACCATACACAGTGAAGTAGTACTATTTGTATCACAAGATCTGTAACTAAGTAGTTCTATTTTTCATATATCTACGACGAATATGTCCTAAACAAAACATGTTATGGGGCCAAGAAAAAGTCTTCATGAATACCGACAATCATTGTTGTGATAGGCTGGAATAGCCGACTCACTAATGGCGGTGAATAAGGGTATACCAAGTTTAGAGCTATGGAAAGATGTGATTTACAGACGATATGAGAAGAATAACACTGTTTGCTTCTTTACATTGCTCACTGATTGATTTTACAATCACTAACGCTCTGGAAATGACAGTAGGACATGGTTGAGGACGTTATGTGTTCATGAGCATTAGATTAGCCAAAATATTCCACATGCAAATAGTGTGAATAAAGAATGAATACTCTATAATACTCTATAATGCTTAGTGCAATTCAATCAATTGTTCGGCAACGGATAAAATTAATATAAAAAACGTTTACAGGAAAAATTCCCACTATCGATAAAAACTTTGTACTACCTATAGAAGTAGAAATTCTAAATAAATCAACAAAATTGGATATTTTTTGTTATTAATGAACACTTTTTCTTTCTCTTGTATGAGTTTTCGATGCCGATGGACGTTGAACATCCAACAATCGGGTGAAATAGTTTCTTTTGCACTGTTTTATAATACCCAAGCACTTAAATGCTTCGATGGACACATTGTAGTCGCTGTAGTCTAGTAGGTAGTGTGTTGGCTTATTAGATGTAAGGCCACGGCTCAAACCCCATCACCATTTCTTTTCAGCAGATTTCGGGCAAAAACTTAGAGAGAAAATAAATTTGTCACGAAAACGGTATCTGTCGTTCGACTTTAAACTGTAGGTCCTGCCAACTCATGTATAAAATTAACGCACACAACAGAAGTGGTGCAAGAAGCTAAGTCGTAATATATTGAAATATATGCTGGTGTTAGTCAGCAACGTCTTCTGACGCCTTAATGTTTATTACAACATAGCAACCGATTACACAACGCTTATTAGACAATAACTAAAATTAGGACTTGGGCGTAATAATATTGATCGTTTTAGCATGCCACCACAAGGCACCATCTAATTCCGGAGCTGCTGCGAATATGCCCAGGCACTTTTGGACAGCTGCTATGGCATTTGCAAACAAGTCTGTTGTGCAGGCCTCCGACACCAATCCACCTTCGGGTGTCAATAATACCCTCAGAGCTAGAGTAAGGGCATATAGAAGTCGAAGGTCACTCATACGTACCAGTGCCAAAATTGGCTCTATTGGCACAGCTCTCCTTTCTGAGGATGGGAAGGGCCGTTCAAAACACTCGTCCCCCGCCTCTCTAATGAGGGCAGAGGCGGCTCCCAGTAGGCAAAGACAGACCAAGCTAAACGCTTCACTCCAGCCTTCCAAATGCGTTCACTTAAGTAAGAAATGAAGAACGTCGTTGAAAACCACTCAAAAACCTTAAAGAATGCCGAATTTTAAATAATATTGAGTGAAGGTTAGGAAGCCACCGTAGTCTAGTAGGTAGTGTATTGGCTTATTAGACGTAAGGTCACGTTCAGGTCTGACGTCAAAACGAAAAAAATATTTCTTCGGAGGCTTCCTCTCAGCAGATTTCTGGCAAAAATTCTGAGAGCAAAATTTAATTGCCATAAAAAGTTTTAAAAAAACTCCAAACATATTCGTTTGGAGTCGACTTTAAACTGTAGTTCCCGCCACTCATGTATAAAATTAACGCACTCAACCAGCGTTGCCATTTGCCAAGTTTTTCCTTTTTTTCCAAGTTTTTTAAGAAGCGAAAAAGTTTTAAAAATTGTTTTCTAACAAAACAAGTTTTTTCGACAAAATTCAATTATAAATTTTATTAGTCTCGGGCAAAAGTAGTAAAGAAATACCAACAGAGGGCACCGGCCTCCGGTGTTTCCTTAAAAAATGTTGTAGAAAAGAGGTTTTTTTTTTAATAAAAAAAGTTTTTTCTTTTTCAGAAATAAAGCTTTTTTAAAAAATACTGGCAACACTACACAACATAAATGGTGTGTGAAGCTAGGTCGTGATCCTAACAGAAAGGTTGTATTGGGTGAAGATTAGACTTCAGAAAGTGTCAACAAAAGATTTTAGAAATTTAAATGTTGTACAATAAGCAATTTGTGATCGTTGACAAACAAAACCTGTTCACGATGCAATGAAAGCATTAGCCTGGGAGCTGCGAGGTAGTCGAAAATTATATATTTCTATACATATAAATAACGCTCATATCATACCGGTACACAAAATATTCAAAGCAATAGTTTTTGCATGGCATCGACTTTACAAGATTCTGGAAATTTGAGTTCAATACCGAAAATTTCATAATTTTGGAAAATTTTTAGACATTTATTGTAAAGCATTGATACTTAGAACCAGTTGTACTGGATTTAATTAAAACAAAAACAAAAATTATTAAAAATTTACAAACTTGAAACTTTGTGCTGTATTTTACCTTATATTCGGTTTCAATAAAATATTCCCGACCATCGGTAAAGGACAGGTAACTCTGTGGAGTAGCTGACACTACGCGATTTGCAATTAAAGCATCACAAATTATTGCGAAGACTTTTCCGAGTCTAAATTGAATTGTTTTCATTGCTTACACACGGGTTTAATATTGGCATGCAAATTTTAAGAATTTATTGTATTTATAGGTGATTAATTTTGAAAACGTGTGGTCCTCTTATCAGCTCCCCTGGGAATATTTACTTATTTAAACACAGCATAGTGGAAATTCTATATTTATTTGATTGCAGTACTGAGAGATATAAACAACAATTTGCAGATAAGTACATCTTAAGAGTGTAAATAAATATTACCCTCACATTTATGTCAAATGTGTTTCACATTGTTTTAAAATTCCCTTGAAGGTGATAGAGACATAAGACTCCTCATAAATATCAGTAAGACTACGTGTTCAAAATTCAAAGAATTAATAATACACCTCCGATCGAATGTTGTTTTCTGATAAAAACGTGAGTGAAGAATTAAGACCACAAATGAACTTGGTCTGCTGCTAAGATTAAAAATGTTCAATTTTAAAATTTAAAACGTATCTTATATGTTAATACATTAACACTGCGGGTATTAGTGAGAGCCAAATACTCGTGCAAGAAGTGTCCCGGAAATGATTTTCGAATCACCGTGTGTTGAAAGTAGTGAAACATAACGCTACATACATAACATACATACATAATTGGCCATTACAACCCTTCAGTCAGGATTACGGCCTAGTTTCTCACACCACTTATGTTGTGTGTGTTAACTTTACACATGAGTGGCGGGACCTACAGTTTAAAGTCGACTCCGAACGACAGATTTCTGAGAAACTTTTCATGGCAATTTTATTTACTCTCAGAGTTTTGCCAGAAATCTGCTGAGATTAAGCCGCCGAAGAAATATTTTTTCATATTTCCTTTTTGATGTCTGACCGGACATAACGCTACAACCATGGGCAATATTTTTGTGTATAAAATTTCACCAGTCATTAGAATAATAAATGCGCAAACAGAGTTGAAAATTCACGTTAAGTATAGCGAGATTTTTAGGACTATAATCGAAAGGAGGCCACTGGGCGGCCCAGGAAAAGACGCCTTTCCACGTTGTTTTTGTTTCAACCTATATTTTGATCTGTCGTCTCTGTGCTTTTGCAGAGCTTCCTCTTTAATAGCTATCGCGTATGTAATTTCACGCACGCAGTTTGTGCATACACCATATCTTTCTGGTCCCACCAGACAAACTGCTTTGTCTTCCTGTCCAATCGATCCTGGTTTGCAGTCGAAGTTGATTAACGCAGAATATTTCCGTTGAGGATTCTGTCAGCAAGTAACAATCCTATCGCAAAACTGTTTTCCTGAAGCAAAATTTTACAGGTCGGTTTTCGATTTCCTTTTGCCTGTCATTCAATTTATGACACTCATTTTTCAGACTTTTGAATCCACTTAAATGGAGCCTGCTGCGTTCGTTATTATACCGTCCCGTACTTTTGAAACAAACCTCGTATATGCCACAGTCATCATATTTTCTTTTTTTTTTGTGTACAATTCCTTTGTATACTATTTTATGTTTTAATGCGTATTTATTTACGTGACTGCGTAATTAAAATGGCTTGTAATGGACTGCGGTAGGCAGCATCTTCTTTCCTTTACACAACTAACGCAACGCACAACAATTTGCCGTCATCTGTCACTAGAACACTTTATCTTAATCTACCAATTCTCCCCAACTAGCCAACCAACCAAATGTCAAGGGTGTCTGGCGTTATTAAACAACAGCACACATTGTCGTATGGCACTATGATGGTATACCACCATAGAATAGTGGAGTAGTATACCAATCCGTATGAATAGCCTGATATTCTTGGTGTTTAAAGGCAATTAATTTTTATTAATTTCCCAAAAAGTACGGCAAACACTTGAACGAATTATTTATTCATGGTGATGGCTACGGAGAAGAAGAGTTCTAGTTGCCATTATCAACGTATTCAATAAATAATTATTTGCGACACTTGGTTAAATAATATGTAATTTGTTATAGATTAACTTGGAACAATAATTTAATGGAGCGAATAGACAAAAACAGTGGAAAGTAATTTAGAAAAAAAAAATGTTACTGACTGACCAAATGACCCTTATAATGGGTGTATATTATGGTTCTCTTTTTAAGTTATTTTATATTTTCATTTCTCTTTGTAATTGTATTGAAATTTTTCTATCTTCCAGATGATGCAGCATGCTTGGCAAAATTATAAACTATACGCCTGGGGTAAAAATGAGCTAAGACCTTTGACACAACGAGCCCATAGCAGCAGTATATTTGGTTCAATGGATTTGGGAGCGACCATTATAGATGGTCTTGATACACTCTATATAATGGGTTTGGAGAAGGAATACAAAGAGGGCCGTGATTGGATAGAGCGAAAATTCACTTTGGACAATGTCAGTGCCGATTTGTCAGTATTCGAAACGAATATACGGTTCATCGGTGGCCTACTAACAATGTATGCCTTTACCGGCGATAATCTCTATAAGGAGAAAGCCCAACATGTAGCCGATAAGCTATTGCCTGCCTTCCAGACGCCTACGGGTATACCATATGGTTTGGTAAATCCAAAAACCGGTTTAAGTAAAAATTATGGTTGGGCTTCCGGTGCTAGTTCGATTCTATCGGAATTTGGTACTCTACATTTAGAATTTAGTTATTTAAGTGATATCACCGGTAATCCCCTTTATAAAGAGAGAGTACAAACCATTCGGCAGATATTGAAGGAAATCGAAAAGCCCAAAGGTTTATATCCAAACTTTTTGAATCCTAAAACCGGCAAATGGGGTCAATGTAAGTATTGTCTTTCTTTTATTATCCTTAAATTTTAAAATTAAATTTTTTGCATTTTTTGTTTTCTTCTCAAAGTACACATGTCTCTGGGAGCACTGGGCGATAGTTTCTATGAGTATTTACTTAAGGCCTGGCTTCAATCCGGTCAAACCGATGAAGAGGCCCGCCAAATGTTCGATGATGCCATGGTTGCTATTATTGATAAAATGGTACGCACTAGTCCGAATGGTTTAACTTATGTTTCCGATTTGAAATTTGATCGCTTGGAACATAAAATGGATCATTTAGCTTGTTTTTCGGGTAAGTAGCAATAGCATTAAGATTTCAATCTCATCTTTAATAAACAATTTCGTTATAGGTGGCCTATTTGCTTTGGGTGCCAATACCAGACAAAATGAGCACACTGAAAAGTTCATGAACATTGGCAAAGGCATTACAAACACTTGCCACGAGAGTTATATTAGATCAACGACCCATCTAGGACCAGAAGCATTCCGGTAAGTTAATCAAGAGTTAAACTAAGTAGAAACATAGATATTTTCAATTTCAAATAGTTCTGATGAAATACTAAACCTTTTCAAAATAAAATATCAGGAAACGGTACAAAATTTTCGTTTTTATTCGAAATTTAACAAAAAAAAAAAAACATCTGTACGATAAAATCGGTATTTTGATGTTGTTGGAGATCAAAAGTTTTTCTTTGTAAATGTTCGACAGAATTTCAAAAGAACTTCCACCAGGACTTTATCCAATTGGACTTAAATTTAATGATCAGAACTGGCTCGAATCAACAAACACAAAGTAACGCAACGAGTTGTGGAACTGTCTGACAAAAATTAGTCAGAAGTTATTATTTCCCGTTAGCCGCTTAAGGGAGTTAGATTTTTAAGGGAGTTTCTAAAGCTTACTGTGTCGAGAAAATCGCTTAAAACTTTTCCCTAATGCATCGACTAAGTGAACCTGCTACCGAAATGATTTGTTATGAGTTTTCAGATGACATAACATTAAGTATTGCTTTGACAGCTTTGCTTGAGTCTCCTCACACAAGCTTATTAAAAAAGAAACAAAGATCTTAAATTTTCGAGTTAAGCCCTTTAATAAGGAATTCGAATCCTGAACCCACATTCCGGAAGTTTCAAAGCCAAATGTATCGTCAAGAATGTCTATTTATTATCGAGATACATATTTACGTTTGCAGTCATATTGACAGATCCAAATTCGAGAAATTATAGAGAGAAAATAAATAAATAGTTGATATGCAAGTTGTGGAAATAATAAAACGGAACCAATAGAGGGGTCAACTAGTTCGGATTAAGGCATATCGCATATGTCGGCATAAAATCCCAAACTAAGAAGAGCTTGACATCCACCGATGAAGTTCAGATAGCTTAAACCATGAAAAACTTAATTTCCCAGAATACTCAACTGTCTAATATGAATAGCCAGAGAGTAGCTCTATCATCTTTAAATTTTCATCTGCAAATTCTCTACAGAAATGGGACTGTCCCATATAACCATCAGCACTCTGACATTACAATATACCGTAAGGAACCAAGTTACAAGACTCTTGCTGGATCAACCACCATCGAAAGGCTTTGGAAAAAGTGAGACGAGTTATCAGTCAGTCTATTGTGAAACATCAGCGGAGTCTCTACTCAATTTCAACCCATCCGTTGAAGAAACCATGTACTAACGCGAATTTGCAAGTCCCTCAGAGTTTATAAATAAAACTAAATAGAGATAAACGCTGTATCGGGAACCATATTAATTGGCTGTTCAATCCACAAGTCTTCTCTTCTGTTATTATGTACAATAGAAAGTTATGGTATCAAAAAAACCAGTTTATTTACTTCTAAATTCGACTATTGAACTGATTGACAGGATTTGTGCAATGATTCATTTGTTGTTTTTCTTTAGTTCAGATATGACTTCTCTGTAAGGGACTTAAGTGAGATTTAAATCCAAAATATTTCTAGATTTCCTTCAGCCTTTAAATGAATTTCTAAACTTACTTAAAGCTTATTTTTTTCTACAATTTTAGATTCAGTGAAGCGGCCGAGGCACGTGCTTTGAAATCGAATGAGAAATACTACATTTTAAGACCTGAAACTGTGGAAAGTTATTTTGTACTTTGGCGTTTAACGCACGATCAAAAGTATCGTGATTGGGGTTGGGATGCTGTTCAAGCACTTGAACAACATTGTCGCACACCACATGGCTATTCGGGCATTAAGAATGTCTATCAAGAAGTGCCGCAAAAAGATGATGTACAACAAAGTTTCTTTCTAGCTGAAACACTAAAGGTAAGCTAATGAATGAATTAATTGAAGTGTTTTGAGAGTGTAATATTTAACGTGTGATTTGTACTATTTTTTAGTATTTGTATTTGTTGTTCTCGGACGATTCACTGATACCCTTGGATGAATGGGTATTTAATACGGAAGCCCATCCCTTACCCATTAAGGGTGCAAATATCTATTATCGCCAGGCGACGTCAACATCAGCATCAGCCACTAATGCCTCCTAAGATTAAACGGCCAAATTATTTATATTATGCATTAATAATAATTGTAACTCAGCTAATAGTTTGTTACTATGTACGTATCTTAAGTTTTTTCATGTGACATCACCCTTATTAATAGGGGTGTTAATTATTAATTATTATTTGCGTTTAAATATTGACTATTAATTTGTATGTTATACTTATTAGCAAAGCGACAAAGGACGACAACATGTAGGCAACATTTTTTCTATTTTTCTTTAAGTTTTTTTTTTTGTTTTTTTTTTTTAATTTAAATTTTAAATTACAAATGTATCGTATATGATGATGAATCTCTTACTTAAATTAATGGATTATATTGAAAAATAGATTATTAATATAATATTAATGATGATAATGATAATAATAATGATAATTCGCACATTGTAGCAACAATAAATATGTTAATTAAACAATCTCATCACCTCCGTAGAACTGTGTTAAAAGTTTTTTTTTTAATTTTTAATTTTATTTTTTTGTTTATCAATAATAATATAAATATTAAACACATAGATATTTTTCTTATTCTTGATGTGTGTATATTGTACGTTATATGTTGTATAATATTTTGTAATAATTGGAATTTTAATTATAAAATTGTTTTTTGTAGCATAATTCTCATGCTTTTCTTAACGCAAATTTAGATAGATTTTGTTTGTCAATATGTAGTTTCGTTTTTTCTTCTTCTTTCTTTCATATAATTTAGTGCATATGATGCCTTTATTAATAAGCTTTTAAATACTACTTGCATTCAAACTTAGTTTTCCTAATTTTTTTTTTTTTTTGTTTTTGTTTTAAGCAACTAAGGCAATCTAATATTTTTTTCTTTTGTTTTTCTTGTATGTATTTCAAATTGTATAATACTTAGTGTAAATTTATATATTTTGTATATAGATACGTTAATGTACATGTATATCTTAATTTCCGATATAAGGTTAATCGTTTTTGAACTTTAAATTCCAAAAATGTGAAAAATAGCTTTAGCTGTTTGGTCTAGAATTTTTTTTATTTTTTTTTTAATAAAAATGTTAATATATATTGAACAAAAGTGTCGATAAATTACTATTAATTTAAATATAATATTTACGATAACAAAAANNNNAAAAAAATATTTTGTATTTTGAATTTTCTAAACGAAATTTAACTAGAGGCAGATCGATCTATGGACATGACATTATAATTTAAATAATATATACAGGCAACTGATTATCATTGAAATTAAACCCCTTGGAAAAGGTTTTAATTTTGATCATTTTAATAAAATTTAACAAAAGAAATTTTAATTGTAGTACTTATTTTCGTTTTTTATTCTTATTTTTTTTTTTATTAAATTGTAATTAATTTTCTTTTTTCAGAATTATTTTTTTTTTGTGTTTACATCTCACTATGTTCGAGTAATTGAAAAGAATAACGAAAATTTAATTTTTCGAATTCATTAAGGTAATTAGGCTGAGTATATAACTACAGAACCTGATTTTAATTTCAAAAGCACAAGTCTATTTTAACTAATTGTTGTTTATATTAAAATAAATATTATAAAAAGAAAAAATATAAAACATTATATTAGAATTTACTTTATTTTAAAGCCTTAAACAACTAACAAACAAAAAAACAATTTAAAACAAAACAGACACATATTTTGAAGCAAAGTTCAAATAAAATGTTTCAAATAAAACAAAATGACAACAACAAAGAAAATTTGTATTAATAAAGAAAAAATGAAAGCGTTATTAAAAACAAGAAAAAGGTTTTCTTCAACGCAAATATTAGTAATTAAACAATAACACATGATTAATTGTGTTTAAAATTAATTAAAGAAAAAAATAAATAATAATTAAAAAAAGCTTTATATACAAAAATGTAAAGTACATAAGTAGTTTATAAAAGTAATTAAAAACAAAATAAATAAATGAATAACAACAATTTATATATGATTTAAAAAATTATAAAAAGATTTTTATTTAAAAAAAAATTCATTTAAATATCTAAAATTAAAAGACCAGGCACAGACAGGTTAGCGTAAACATAAAGAAAACAAAATTAAATTAAAATTAAAATGAAAACGAATATATTTGTCAGTACATATAGATAGAAAGCCAAAAAAAAAAGCAAAAACAAAAAAGAAAATATTCAATGAATATTAGATTTGATATTAAGTATAAAGAAAAAGAATTTGTTTATAAAAGAAAAAATAAATAATTTAAATTCTTTAGAAGTTTTTTGCAAAAAAAAAAAAATTGTTAAAAAAAAGAAGAAAGATATTGTATAAATCTAACAAAACATGATATTTTGTATATAAACAAAACAACAAAACCAACAACAACCGAAAACATTAAAGTAGTCTTCTTTTTACTAAAATAATAGTGTAAAATGTATAAAAAAAAAACTAAAAACAATTAAATAAAGCCAATATAAACAACAATATTCCCCCAAAAAAGAAAAAAAATAAAACAAATTTCTTACTTATAAGTAAAATAAATAAAAAAAAATATTCTAAATTGAACACGAATACATTTTGTTTATACTCTTTATAAACTTAAAAGAAATTTCTTCTCTATATTGTCTCGAAAACAGTTTTGTGTCTGAAATTCTTAATAATTGCAACAATGAAAATATCAAAAATTTTTATGTAAAACACAACACAACTAAAAAAAAAGATAATAAAACTTAATCAAAAACTCTATCTCTTACTCCTCTTTATCTTCTTCAACACTAGAAATATCTAAATTTTATTCACTCACACACACCACCTACCTTAAACCTTTAACTTTATCTCTCTAAACTCCTCTCTCTAGAATGGTTTTGTTTAAACAGTATTTATTATAAAATAAATAAGAAATATTAACATTTTAAAGAAACCCCTTAAAGGTTTTTATGAAAACGAAAAAGATGAAAAA
>QOCX01000022.1:904387-949134 GCA_005959815.1 Sarcophaga bullata | reverse complement strand
TGTTATTTGTGCTGGAGAGGATATTAAGCGCAGTAAAGCGATTTATGGAAATTCTAAAGGGAGAACAAAACGAAATAATGCAAATGTGCTTTGTAGATTGAATGCATCCCCAGTTAGAAAAATGGTGGTTTTTCAACATACCAGATTGATACCTCCATGAAAGCATTAAGCATTAGCTCTCCTTTCAGTTAAATATACAAAATTGTGGTTGCCTAAATATTGCCTTTATGACATAACATGTCCCTTTATGCCAAATGTGGCCTTTTGCCAGAAGACTATTTCCTATCCATAAGATAATTCGGCTATGTATAATATATAATGTTTTTTGTTTTCTTAATTAATTGAAATATTTACTAGGATAATACAGTTTTTAATTTTATTGAAAACTGCTACATTTATGGATGTTTTAAATCCATTTAAATCGAAAAAATAATTGAAAATTAATTTCGATTTCTGTTTTGTAAAGTTCAAGAATCGTTTATTACTTCTTTACATAAAAGAAAACAAAAGAAATACGAAACAAGAATAAATTAAAATGATTATTTTTATTCGTGAACGTAATTAAAATAAATTTATTTTTAATTGAAATGTATGCGATTGGTTTGCGGGTATTACACAAAAATATAGGGCCCCCGGCCCCTGTAAACGTCACAGAACCAATATAAAATGTGTAATAGTGCGTATGTTTGTTTAAGACGACGAATTGTCGTTAATGCGTAAAAGAGTAAATTGATAATAAGAAATGTATGAGAATAATAAAGAAGAAAAAATACTAAAACTTGGCTATCTGTCTGTACTTGTTGTATATGTATTTATATGGCTAATGAATATTTTAGTATTGCCATAACAATTTTAATTTTGCAAATTAAATCAAATAAAAATTTTATTTTTATACCATAAATAAATCTCAATGTCTTCATAACCAGAGTCAGTGTCTAGTCTAGGCAGAAGAAAATATTTAAAATTAAAAAAATATGAAGAAGAATCATCTCATCAAACTGATGAGACATCACAGTTAAATCGGAATATTGGTTATGATGCGTGATTTAACTTTGCTCTAAACCCGCTTAATTTAAAACCAAAGAACACACTCATATACGTTTAGGTATTGCGCAAATAAGATAATGAAATTAACACCGAATTCGAGAGAGGTATTTTGCTTGCAGTTCTCATTGTTGTCTACAGTGTTCTGTTTCCTCGCATACGAACTTTTAGTATGGAGTTGTGCGTCTTTTATTTAAGCAGAGCAAGTCGAAATTTTTGAAAAATAATTCACAAGAATGAACATATTCACTCCTTGTTGATTGTACCTAAAACTTATGGTTCAACGCCCATGATTACCGAATTTGATTAAACTTATTCCGGGTTTAGGACTTAATAGAGTGGCGCTAAGAGTTCCAGATAGGGCCAGTTGGGAGTTATACTTGACTACAAGTTGTCATGCAGATTTAAAGTTCAGGAGATTTTAGTAAAGGTTTCAATGCATACTATATGTGTAGAAATTCTATTGATTGAAGCTAGGGCCTTAAATAGAGTTTGGTAAACTGAGCTTATGCCTCAGTTGTTAGACATGTTTTTATCTATGGATGGACGGTGAGTTTTAATGCATTATAGACAAGCAGCAATATGAAATTCCTCTCTGTTATGTGTCTCTATGGGTATCACAAGTGCCAGTAGAATGAATAACATTTCTGACAGCTCTGGGTGTCATTATTATTTTACTCCCGTTTGATAAATATGTGAAGAATGAGTTAGGTCTAGTGAGTTTTAGTGGGGTGGATCACTCGGCGCTGGTGGGGTCGACTTATTTCAACAGTCGGACAATACCTGGTAAGGACAAATATGGATAGAAAATATGGATGGCTGGGCTATTTTGACTGACGAGTGGAAAATGGAGACAAGTACATGTGCGGAGGACAAATCTCTAAAATTCAAACAGGCTTCCGGCTGAATGTAAAGGTATTCTGACTGAGTGTCTGAAGGTATTTAAGTCCAGAAACACATATCAAACATGGATATCTTTCAATACATAGGTAGTTTATCTATTTCAAAAGCGTGCAACAATGCATTGGCATAACCGGTCGACATTCAAATTCATCGTTTTTTTTTATCAGAAACCCAAACAAATATAAACTAGGTAGACAATGCGAAAGGACATAAATGTTCTAATATTTAGAAGTTGGAAATCTAAAACCTTAATTGAAAGCATTGCATGGCAACCCTATATCCCGGCCATTATAACGAGACAGTCGAAGGTATTGCAACGTAACCCGGCAGAAAATGGAAACAAAAACAAAATGTGAAAAAAACAAATAAAGTATTAAAGCAAAAGCAAAATAAAAACATTAAACAAGAGAGAATAATAACAACAGCTATATAGAAGGAAACTTCTACAACACCACTACAACGATATCTCGCAAAATATTAAGTGTAGCGATAACAAACAAAAACAACCACAATTTTATTTTGTGTTCATCAACCGCTTTGTTGTTTTCGTCTATTCGAAGACACAAAACAATACCATGGGGTTTTTAAAAAAGTGTACCACCATACACAGACATTCAATGGGCGCCCTCCTATCATTTCCACTACACTCAGACATTAATGGCAATACCAAGGCAAATATTTGTTTCGTGTGTATGTACATATGTGTCACAAGTGAAGTGCTTTCGTTCCAACATTATTATTTATGTCCAGACACGCGTTCGTCGTTGCTCAGTATTCAGAGAACATTGAAAGTGACAACAAGTCAGAGAAAGAAAAGAAGTGCAAAAATAAAAGAGAAAAACAAAGAAAAATATTCAAGTTTTTAAAAGTGAATTTTGAAAAAAAAAAAAATAGAAATTAATTAGAAAACAAATTTCTTACAATCAAAAAAGCATTTACAATTACAACAGCATGCCTTTCCCACTACATGCACCAAAAAAAATGCCTTGCGAGCATTGGAATCATTTTCCTGTTAATACGGCCTTAGCTACAATTGCTACGGTATCGGGATCACCACCACCCACACCAGAAGAAATGCCCTATTGCAAACTCTGCCGGGCCCAAGAGAAACAAAAATCCAGCAGGAGTTGAACTAAATGCTGTTTTATGGATTGAAAAGAAATTTTTGAAATCAATTCAAAATTATGGTGTACGATAACGAGCCATCCATTCATCAACTACAACAACAACAGCCATTCAAATTTAAATTGTAACGCTTGCAAAATGCATTTAATTACTGGCATACAACCAGTATTTCGCAAATATTTATAGAGACACCAATAAGTCAATCATTTCTTTAGAAGGATATTTTTACTTAAGGCATTACGCCGCATGTAAGAAGTAAATGCAGACAGGATTCTGATCTTAGTCGTTAAGAATTTATAATGTATTTTGTATAGAAGGAAACTATATAAGTTAGTTTAAGTTACTCTTACTATTAATAACAATGCTTTTGTATTTTTAATATATATCAACATACACATGTAGTATGTATTAGCGAAGACTTATATTTTTTATATTTTTTACTATTCAAATGATTTTTTAAAAACAAATAAACAAAATAATAATTATTTTGCATATTCAAAAAAAAAAAATTTAATTTATTTGAGTTTAAAATTATTTTCGTTTTTTATCAGCAACAACAGCAAATCTTGTTTTGAGTATACAAACATAGTATTTTTACTGAAGGGCGGTCGATATTTTATTTCAGAACCCACAATATAACTAAAATAAAGTCGATAAGGATGTTAAAAATGTTTTTAATTAAAGTATTGATATGGGCAATCAGTCGGAACTGCGAAAAGAGACCAATAAATGAAAAATAATCATAATAAATAATAAAAACAATACATATTTAGTGATAATATTTTTTAACGTTGTTGTAAATGATTTTGGTCGAAATATTTTACAAAACTAAATTTATTTTTTTTTATTGTAAAAGATGATTCGTTATAATAGGTGTTTATGCTTAAAGATGAACTCGGTGCATACGTTTACGTTAATTAAAATTAAAAATTAATTTCAAAGACAAATGTCGTATAATGTATAATCTAAACTGTCGTATGCATAGGAGCAAGTTTTACGAATCAATAAAAAGATATTGTCAGATATTATATAAACTACTAAAAGGAGAATTTGATCCACAACAATATAACTTTATTTAGAATTTAATGTACTGCCAATCACACAATTCTTTGCATAATTGGTCATTGGAACCCTTCACAGCCTTTCTCACACCACTTATGTTGTGTGTGTTAATATCAAGTTTAATATCGACTCTGAACGACAGATACGCCAATTTTATTTAATCACAGTTTTTTTTACCACAAGACTGTTGAAATAAAGTCGCCAAAAGAGATTTCGTTTGGTTAGATATGTCCGTCCTGAGGTTTAAAGTATAGCCTCATGTCTATTAATCTATCAGTTAATTCTGTATATTATAGAAACAATGCAATGACATATCAAGTGGACTCATGTTAAAACACTATACTTTCAAAACAAGCTTAAAAATTACGACAAGTTAAGAATTAAATATTCATATCGTTTTCATTTCTTAGTTGATCTTTCAAATAAACCATTCTAATTATAAATCGAATAAACATTTTAGTGATACACGCGCGAAAATTCCATTCGTTGTTTTGTTTATCTATTCAGCAGATGTTCTTAAAAAAAAAGTGCCAATACAAACGCCTCGATATTCAAATGGATAAAGTTAGCAGTACTATGTGTCTAAACAAATTTCCATAGCTCCACTTAAAGGCCAGAAATGGTCCATTGTAGTTACGTTCAGAAATGTATGTCAAATCAAAAAGAAAAGAATTCAAAACAATAGAAAACTGGAAGTAATACAAAGAGATAGATCCAAAGCATAGAAGACCTACAAGTGAAGAAAGGAAAATGACAGGGAAAAGGGGAATGAGAGAAAGAGAAACGATTCTAGAGATGTAACTCTGAATATCAGAAATTCTAATAGGGCCGAACTCATCAAAACTGTACCAAAAGCCCCGAACAAGAATCTTGAGTTTTCGCCTTCGATTCCGCCACAATACCACAAACCATTCTCAAGACATAATGCCCCGCCATTTACTAAGCCAAAACGCTATATTTATCTTAAATAGTATACATATTTGAGAGCATTTAATATTATCTAAAAACTGTTGCAATATGTAACGGTAAATGGAATAGCATATAGTTTTTCAGAGCTCAGTACTGAGTCAGTACCAAGATTTTGAAAATTTATTTTTCAAATTTAAAGATTTTATTCAAATAAAATTCTAAATTATAGAAAAAAATTTCCTTGACTAGGAAACGATTGCATTTCACAGCATAAAAAAAATAGATTTTCTCTTTTCTTTAACATGTGTGTTATTGCAAAAATAACAATAACAAAGAAATAAACAATTCTAAATATAAATAAAAAATAGATTAAGAAATACACACGACGTTAACAACTGTATTGTTTGTTTATCTAATCGTCGGCATACACACATATGTTTTACCAAACAAAAATAAAGAAATTGTTTGAAAATTTTCCAAAATTTTTGCGTGCCAAAGCAAACGTGCCCCTTTTTTCAAACCCCTTCACGCAATGGCGCATACAATTTGCAAATCAAAGTCTTTGCAATAATTACTAAGCGTGTATTCAGAAAACAACAGTACTTATTTGTTTATTTAATAACATTAATATTGAAGATAAAAAAAAATTAAAATAAATACGATATTATTTGTGTATATGCTGCTCCTATTGAAATCAAGACATATTGGTATCAAATGCTTGATAGAAGGGTATTTTTTATATCCACTCGACGTACACCTAATTAATTAATTTAAATTAATAATACTTTTAACAATAACAACAAAATAGCATATATATATATATATATACGTCTATATATTTTTAGCAATACAAACAATACAAACAACAACAAAAATTTTAAAACATTTCTACTCCTTCTATAATTTTATAAGGTGATGATGAAATGTAGATATTTGGTTTAATTGATAAAAACAATACGAAAACATATTCGGGGATGGGGCATTGTCACGAGTATTCAAAATTGTGACGATATTTTAAACAAAAACAAAACAATTTAAAACAAAATTTATGCTTTTAAAAGCTTATAATTATCAGTCGATTATTATAATAAAACAATAAAGCCTTAAACACAGGCATACCAGGACATTGCAAGCAATTGCTTTAAAAATTTTGGTAGTTTGGATTCCAATATACATATTTAAGTCGGAAGAGAAATTTATTGGCTCCGCACTTATGGATTTTAGAATAATTTTTTATGTACGACCAACGCTTCAAGAATGGTTCTTACCACTGCAGAGCATTATGAGAAAAACAGGGAGCAATGTTAAAGGACATTAGATTTTACCATGGAATTTGGAATCGTGTTCTGGAAATAAAGTAACTAAAAAATAATTCCTCTCAGCAATACATTGTGCGATCACTAACCAATCAATAATAAATGAAGTTCTATAGAAAAAAAGATGAATGCTATAGAAAATTATGATGTTTCCAGAATCAAGTTGCCTCATTGCCCTATGGAACAAAATAATGTTTAGTGTAAAATAAAGAGTGTGATACTTTTGTCCTTGTTCTAATAAAACGATAAAGTTCAATAGAGTCGCCGTAGTCTGGTAGATAGTGTGTTGAATTATGAAACGTGAGGCATTGATTCAAACCCCAGGTCAGATATCTCCAACTAAACGAAGTATGAACAGACTTCCTTTGAGCAGATTACTGGCAATAACTCTGATACTGTAAACTGTAGGTCCAGCTACTCATGAATTAAATTAACACACACAACGTAAGTGGTGCGAAAAACTAGGTCGTAATCCTAATTAAAGGGTTTTAATTATATATGTATGTCAGAGTGGAACACGTTTGCCACTATTTTAATCAATTAATACACTGTCAGAAAAAAGTTAAGTTCGTGAATGTACAGGTTGTGTCTAAAAATTATGGCTGTTGCCATCATGTCACATAGAAAATTTCACGTTGGCTATAGACTCAAATGTCTGTCAACGTTTTAATAAAGAGTTTCGCCGACTTATTTTATGGCCACTTAGGGACTGGTAACAAAAAAACTTCTTGTGAATATTTAAAGTATAGGTGCGTCTGGCCAGGATAGGAAAAGAAAAGTTGACAGCCTAACAGGACTGGGTAGGATCCTTTAAGGACAACAAGGGCACAACAATTGCGTCCCATTTCCTATTTTTCAAATGCAAAGGCAATCTATCTCTTGCGCATTACAATCAATTTCATTTGCTTTAAAAACTAATTGTGCCCCTTAATGTAATAATCCAAGGAATATATACGAATGTGTACCAAGATGCCTCTAATAACGCACCACTAGAATACTTGCCGACAAAAAAATTATGTGAGCTTAATTTAGGTTCTGTAATCGCATGCATTTAAATAGGTTAGAAAAAACAAAATGGCGGAGAATATAGACATGATTCAGACATGTCTTTGAATTTATCAGTATTAATACCCAAAATTAAGTATAGAAATTTAGCTTTAAATTATATTAGAGAAAATATACGATTTCTTTATAAAATTTAGAGTAAATGGAAATGGAATTAAAATTGGCTAAAAGAAACTTACCCCTTTAAAAGTATTGCAACAAGATTTAGAGCTCTATAATGTATGTACTTCCAACAGGAAAATAATATTTATTTACAAGTAACACGATCACACATAACATAAATAATTGATAAAATTTTCCATTTTTTTTACAAACACTGAATTAAAAACATTCAACTAAAACACCTTGAATTGAACACTTTAAATTAAAAAATGGAGTAAAGCGCTTAAAAGAAAAAAATAACTGAACGGAATTTTGACAAGTGCAATAACAGAGCTGCCAAGTTAATTTAATACATGTGCAATATAATGTTTACACTAGCCACTGTTAAGCCGCTATTTTTGAATAATTCTTTTAAACAATTTCTTTCATTTGAAGTCTTTAGGCTTTATTGGAATTAATTTTAGGAGTGCTTCCCTTCGAGGTAGTAGTAATGGTATTGACAGGAAGAAATGTTTTGAGAGTGTGGGTTTGGTTAGATTGCCCTTAAGGTATAGGTTCAGCTATATGAAAGCTCGATACTGATTTTACAGGTCTGGGTTCTGGGGGAAATAAGAAAATCTTTAACTTGGGCCAGTTTATAAGGAATCTATTAAGATTTTCATGCGCTTTTTAATGGGACAATGTGCTTTGGGGGCAAAGGCATATTTGGTGGTGAGTTCGCCTGAAACTGTTGAGCTATTTCAGCGTGTCTACTATAGTCTGCCGGCTTGGTATTGTAGAACAAAATAGATATTGAATCTTTTAGGGGATCCTAATTCGTTTTTAAGAGGGCAATATTCCTTAAGGGTAAAGACCAACTTGTATGGCATTGACATCACTTTTTTCTGCACTGTATGCGGTAATGCTGATTTGTTGGGGGTTCTTCAGTTGGCAGGTGGGATGACTCCGTTTCTTATTTTTCTCCTTCATCTTCTTCTCTATTTCTTTATCTGTACTCACCTATAACTCTAATACAAACCTGGTTTTAAGCTTTTTTGTTTATCTATTTATGCCCTGTCTGGAAGAGACATATCTCTGATTTCTGAGAGGCTATGAGATTGAGGACAGGAGGCCATTTTCTATTGCATTGTCTTTGTCTGCAAATATGTAGGCAGAGGTGTCTAGGTAGTAGATTTGTTGATGAACTGGTGGATCTGAAAGACTATAGACTTGTAAATTTAACAGGGGGATATCTTTGGGAGGAAAATTTATGTATCTATGAGAGCCAAGTTGCCTCATTATTGTTTTTCGAGTTTCTTTTTTCTTACTTTTCTGAATTTTGTTAACTAACCTCTTCTCTTTTCTCGTCTCCTCCTCCTTTTCCTCATTTTTTTACTTGAAGGATCACAATGGATCAATAGGTTTATTTTTGGCGAAGGCATGTAAATGTGAATAAATTACTGCGCCACACTTCTAACCTTAATAATTAATAACTTAAATGTTTTTTCTCTCCTTCCCATTTCCTTTTTTTAAGCCTGCGAAATTTGAAGTTTCCAACAATTAAGCCTTTCGGCGTTGAGATGTTCTTTTCAATCCTGCCTACAAAATCCCGTATAAGAACTGGTGAAAATAGTAAGGAAGGTGCAGGGAAGTAGTTCATTACCTGTCTTAAGAAATCATGGCACTTGAATACTTTATTTTTTTATAGGCTTGAATATATACAAAGAAATGTAATGCAAAATTAATTGCACACATTTATATTCTTTTAAGATCAATGATTCCTCTTATTAATATTCACTTCAAATTCATGTCAATGACACTGATTTATTTATTGAAAGAAACTGTACAATAAATAATTTTCATTAAATTCTCTGAGTGCATATTTTCATTGTTGGCGTAGGAAAATTGTTTTTCATAATACATTTTAAAAAATATAATCTATGCGTATAAATATTATATATGTATGTATGTATGTAAATAATCTTGTTATTAAGGAAAATATCTTTAATACAAAATCTTTTTGGGAAAATTTACATTTTGTTCAGAGTTTTCATTATCGCATCAAAATTTTAATGCAATATTCTACTTTCGCAAGCTTTTAGTAAAACTTTTAGCCAAAAAATCAAATTAATAAACAATCATTTGCAATTAATTAGTCACATTTAATTTAAATGGTCTATAAAGAGTCACACAGTCTTATCACCTATAGAGTAATACCTAAAAATAATACAATAAATTAATAAATTTTCGAAAAATATAATCAATTCAAGTGGGTATCATTGCTATTGTTTGTAAAAACAAACAAAATCACGATGTAAATAAATGCAATGCTACAATTAAACAAAACAGAATAAAAGCAATTAGTTGAAATGTGTATAATTTATTAAAGCACATGTTCATCTAAATATTATTTAATTTAGATTTTAGTTGTAGTGATTTTCAATTCAAATATTTGTAAGTGATAATAGGGTTTCGTCAGAAAGTAGAGAACGATACGTATTGTACTTTATCATAATTTAAAGATAAAATTGTTTATTTACTTTCCATTTTTGTTTTGTTTTGTTTTGTTTTCCATATTACCAAACAAAAAAAAATACATTGGTTGATAAACTATTTTAAAATTTTGTTACAGATCTGCTAAATACAATACATAATAAACATAAAAACAAAATCGTTTAATTGAGCTTTAATATTTTTGTTTGGGTGATTTATTAGCACAATATTTTTTTGATGCTGGACCGGTTTGATTATAGGTTCGATCCAACATTTCTAAGAGTGTACGTTGTCGGGGTTTTGCTGCATTTGTTGGTGAACTGCCATTTGAGGAAGTTGTGTTCGTTTGAAATTTTTTCTCTTTATTGATAATTGTTTTTGGAGACGACTTTTCTCCAAGTGCTTCTCCTGTTACAGTCGATAACAATTCATCCGTTTCACTATCATCGGATATAGATAGATTCACAGTAGGTATAGTTTTTGAATTGTCACATTCCGGTGAAGAGTTAGGAAATATATCCGGACTATCCTCTAGGCTTCGTTTGGCGTTTGAGGGGGGTGACGACGACGACGACGACCGCTTTGACCGTGGGTTAATGGACATACTATTCAATTTAGTTGCTTTCAGATCAGCCTTTCCGGCATGACTATTCGTTTGTTTCGTTTCGTTTCTGGCAGTTTGCAACCGCGGGCTGCGCTGGAAAAAAATTATAATGTTTTTTGGTTTTTATTTTCGCATATTAGATGGCGTGCATAGAGGATGTAACGAGGAAGGGTGTGAAGTGATGTGATCGCTTAAATAATCGATTATAATAATAATAATCGTAATAAAATAAAATAAAATAAGGCTAAAAACATAATTCATAATTTTTAATACAAACGAAATGTTATATTTTATTGTGTTAACTTTAATCAACCAATGTTTTGGTACCTTTACACCAAAAAAAAAAAAAAAGTTATAAAACAAGAGGTTTAATTTCTATCGTAAACCTACTTATTTTCATTTTGGTACAGAAGAAGACGTTTGTGGTCTTTTTGGCATATTAATAATGATATCATAAAATTCTTAGGATAGAAATAATGCTCCTTACTGACAAATTAGTTAGTGATTGGGAAGATGGGTAGTGAACCCCTGTTAAAAATCGAAAAAACCAAGATTTATATCTTTCAAACATTGAAGAAGAATTAATGTCTCAACTGACCTCAAACCATGGGTTATTAGTATATCTTTACCGTGATAATTCTTGTCTAAGTTATTTCGATTTTAGGTAGACATGTAAATGGCAGAATAAATTTAAAATATCTAATTATCTCACTTGATTTTTATGGGGTTTAAAAAGAAATTATTGAAAATACGATCAAGCAAACCTTCCCGAATCGAGGGAAAGCGGATAGTAAGGAAAGCTTGAAGATGGGAAGAACAAGTGTACAGATGCCATTTAATAATATGTTGGGTATACCGATCTATATGTTAAGGGTAATAGTCTGTAACGAATGCCTTGTAAAACAGATAAGCGTACGAATACAGGTAAAGTAGGAATGGAATGAAATTGATTTATACAAGTGATCACGGCAGATAGTATCTGCCAATGATCTCTGAACTGAAAATCGCTTGCAGACTTATTAGGAAAAGATTAAACGAGGCAAAATTTTTTTTGATGCACTTCTAGAAAAGACCGATCAACCTTCTTCAGAAAAAGCAAATAAAAATATCGATAGATTGTTGGAAATCTGATATCAGGGCCTTTTTTCATCCTTTAGAAGTTGCCATAGTCTAACAGTTAGTGTGTTGTCATGAAGTTTCTCAAAAAAAAAAAACTGGTCATTCTATTTCGACTTTAAACTGTAAATCTCGCTCGCTCGTGGATAAAAATTAACACATGGTAGGTGTGAGAAGCTAGATCGTAATCTTGACTAAAGGGTTGTAACGACCAATTCTGTATCAATTAACAAATATTTTTGTATTTCAAGTATGACTGTTTAATGGTAAAATTATGATTTGGAGATTAAATAAATCTTGGTTAATTTTATTTTATTAGTTAGAGAGTATAGAAGGTAATAATAGAAAAATGTAAAAAGATTATATAAAATTAAAATTGTAATCAAATGAATAACATTATAATAGAAAAATATGGTGACTATTTAAAAGCATTGGTGTGTATAGCAATTAATAATAAATACAGCTATTTAAATAACAACCAAATCGTATTACTAACTACTATAAAATATGAGTAACCCAACGAAAACCAGTAGTAATAAGCAAATAAAACGAAAAATGAATTCAAATTTCATTTTTAATTATAAGTGTGGTCCAGTTCCATATAAAATTACAAGTTTTTACTGCAATTCTTCAAAAACAATATTGTAAGTCATGATTTTTTCTTAAAGAAAATTGAAAAGAAAAAAAAAACGTAAATAAAATACTGAATGTTAAACCAAAACAAAATAGGTTTTCTACAACTACTCAATTTATTCTACAAACACTATTTAAAACATAACTTCTAAACATGCGTAACTTGTTTACCTTTAGTTTTTCCAGTTCGCTATATAAAAAATCGTACAATTCCTCGGCAGCTAATTTTCGTGCATGAAATTTTCTTAACACTGACCACAAGTCCTTGACTAAAATGTTATTCTCTATAAAGAACGTATGCATTTTGTGAACTTCATCACGCAATTCCTCATTGCCAAATGTGAAATAAACCAAAGGACGTGTAGTTACGGTACATGCCATAAGTTGTAATAAAGCCTTAAGGGTAGCCTCACCACCAAAAGCGCCACAACCCCAATTTCCAGAGGCAACACCCGGCGCCAAAGTGGTGAGTGTAGTCGAGAAGCCTACATAGGCCTTGTTTAGTTCGCGCAGCATTAATTCTTCGCGATATTGAAGTGAAGATTCTTGGAAGTGTAAAGCATCAATGGCCACTATATGACACATTCGTCTCCTTGAGGAATCTCTAGGTGTATGATCTTCATGGTTGCCAGCCCATTGAAATGTGTACGAATACCCACTGTAATTACTAAAACGTTCACAGCCAACCATAAGTAAAGCTTCAGTGGGTTTTAAACATTCGGTAAATAACCTTGATACTATTAGTTCTGGACATATAACAAAACGTATTTCCTCTTGTACGCAACCTCCACCTAAAACCCCGCCGCCAAGATATTTATTTGCAAAATCCACTTGTAGAAGACCTAAACCATCATCTTCTATAGTACCATCGGATGTTATGTGCAGTGGCGTTATACCCAAAGGTGCCGATGACTCTGACCAATTTGGTATTTCATTATGATGCATAAAACGCCGCTCGAACGTTACACAGCCTGTAGGCACATTGCTACGATCATCATCTACTGGACACACGCGTCGAAAGTAGTGGCAAATACATTTTATTTTCTCTAAAACCGCCAAACCAGATGATTGAAACAGTCTATTGAAATTTATATCTGGAAATGTGCTGTATTCCGATTTTTCCTTTAAAGTATTACGTCTTGGATACGTGCAAAGAAAAGCATTAGCCAATAGGCAGGAGATTTGTTCCTGTGTCAAGCTGAGGGAGTGACATTTACCTTGCTTTAGCAAAGGTATTGGTGATTGCACCAACTCTGGCAATCTCAGTGCCAGACGTATAATGCGTGGCAGTAAATTCTCAAAAAATATTTTCGATTCATCCTCATCATATTCCTCATCAAAAAGTTTATGCAGTGCTCGAAAGTACCAAGAGCTCTCGTATCGGGTGTTGTACGAAAATATGGCAGCCTGCAGATCATGGGAATTTTTTATTGGCCTCAGTAAAGCTTTCTCAATCATTTCCCAACGATTTTCTATGGTGGATGTGCCATCTTCTTGTACAACCGGATATTGAGATTTGGATGAACACGGCAGCCTTACATGTAAAGCGTCCCATTTCGGATGGCTTTTTAAAGGTTTTGGTGGTTCATTGTCATCATTACGTATAGGAAAATGATACAAAACTGTATGTGACTCAGAAGGCTTAACAGCGGGTAAATGGTCTAGCTCAAAGGGACTTAAATTTCGATATATTTCTGCCATAGAACAGCCACGCCAATTAACTTCAGAAATTTCTTCTGAAAGTTTATTTTATTTTGTTTCGTTATTTTTAAATAAAAATTGTATAAAAAGACTTACCTTCTGACATTTCACCGTTTCGTACATCTTCTTCACCATCACCCGACATTCTACCGCACTTGACTGTAGCCACTGTAACACGTCTGCAACCTAATGCAGATGCTAAAAGAGTTTGATGGAATCTAAGCAGAATGTTTGCTGTTTATTATGTCTATAATTAGCAATATAAATAAATTAAACACTTTTTATTAATATTTTCACAAACATGTAATGTGAGTTTCACTAACTTCTATAAAAAACAAATTCTACCGGCTGTTCAACTTAGTGTTGTTTATTTATTTATATTATGGGTACTCGTTATTTACAACTTAATGTGTGCAAAGTGAACACAAAATTTTTATCTGGCAATGCCTTTTGCACATATATGAACGATGTTTTAAAATGAAAGTGTAGGAAGCATCGTGTTCTCTAACTTTCCTAATTAAAAATTATTTTTTTAATTAAATTTATTAATTAATTTAAATTCATTACTTGTTGGAATTTTACATTGTAAGACTTATTAGAAAAAAACTAGGTTAGTCTTTAAGTTGTGGAAAGTATAAATATTGCAGAAAACTTATGATATCTAAACTCTTACTATGTTAGGTTTAGAAACAGACCTCCGAGACCGAACATGGTCTTCTGCGCTCCATTGTAGACACAGAATAAGCTCGATAGTTGCAGGCACTCCAACATTATTACAATTCCTGTCACGAAAAGAGATGGTTCCTTTTCTTAAAGCAAATTTCCATATCAACATTCTTGAAAATCCTGGCATTACTGAAAATCTTAATGCGACTTCTATACGTGACGATCAGTTGTGCAACCGAGTTGTATAAAGAGGTTGGAGGTTTGCTTCACACTTTTCTATATTTCAACCAACTTTACTTATAAATTGTTTTCGTAGAATCATACTGGTCGTCGGGTGAATGAAACTCAAAACATAAAGCGGCCATTACATATGTGAACTTCGCTTGCAAACCATCCATATTGTATTAAAAGATATAATTCGTGTTTACAAACTTGGCCTAATGAATATGAACATTTTGTGATATTTGGATGAATAGTGTAATAGCAAAACTCTCTTTATCAAGTCGTGTTTGCAGTGAAGTTTGGTACTGTAATAACCGTTTAACAAATTTTTTGCGTAACTGAAGTTGTAAAACTAATCGGATTGCATAAATATCGCGTAACAAGACACCTTTCAAATAATCTCAAAAAGGAAAAAGACTTTCAAGGAAAATAGCCCTTAAATCATTTCTATTTTGAAGATTAAAGTTTTTGATACAATTATTTAAAAAATGGTGTTTAACAACGTTTTTAATAGACGTAATAGCATTGTCTGATGTACACGCAGTTTTATACATGTATTAATTAATCTTGGCAACTCTATTATTGCGGTAGTCCGAATTCCGATCAGTTATTTTATTTCTTATAAGTGCAGCATTTTTCTAATTTGAAGTGATTTGATATGTAAGAATAAAATTTTCTTTCGAAGTTTTACTATTAATAAAGTGTTGTGTTTTCGTGCTACGCGTAAAAGAATATTGTTTTTCTGCAGATCTTTAAATGCATACATGATGAACTTTAATACACTTCATAAGTTTCATGCTGTATTGAATCATCTTGCAGTTAAGGTAAGGTAAGTTTCTTTAAACCATTTTCAGTTCTTTAATCGATTCCAAATATTTCAAAGAAATCACATACCAATAAGTTTCCAATAAGTTTTAAAGACAAATTCCTATACTCGATTTTGGGTGTGGCCATTTACAAAATCGGCCATGTCTGATCAAGTTGTACATGTCCGCCATTTTTTTTCTCAGTACCGTTTTAATTGTAATACGCATTACTAATCTGCACAAATAGATATAATAGATCGATTACAATGCATATAAAGTCAGATTGCCTCCGTATCAGTAAAATATATGAAACATAATTGTTGCCGTAAGGTCCTACAGTAAGTTTTACATCGCCATGCGCTATTTAAGAGTGAATCGAAATATTCTTGAAGGACTCCAAAAAAGCCTATTGTTGGTTTCACCGACCCCTCTTCTGTTGTAGCTTCCAAAGCTGAATCTGATCTTGCCAATTCATTCGCTACGTCGTTGCCAATAACGTCACAGCATAGTTTAACTCAGTATAGTTTAATTTAATTGTCTAATATAAGGTCGCGTAGCAGTCTTTACACTCTCAGACCACATGTGACCTAAGAACATCCCCCAAAGCTTTCAGTGCTTGCTGACTAGTTCAGTGGCTTTATATTATGCCGGGAGTTCAGTGATTCCCTAACATTTGTCCCAAAATAATCATCCCAGCATCCGTGCTAGTCTCCATTTTGGCCTAGTCAGTGAAAATAGCCCAGTCAGTGAAAAGTATATCCGAACTTATCTAGGATTCCCTATTAGATATTCCTTTATTCCGATAGAAAAAAATATACAAATAATATTTCTTTCGATTTTAGTTGCCCTCAAATCTGGCATCGACGTTAAGTCTTAGATCCCGTCACTAATTAATAGAATAGAGAACCCTATGTTGGGTGTCTCGGGAAGCTAGCTACTAATCCTGACTAAAGGATTGTAATGGTTAATAGTATTCTTCTTGTCTTTCGATTTTCCAACCAAATTTGCTTATAGATTGTTATTGTAGCATCTTATTGATCGCGGGTTGAATGAAAATCAAAATTTTTTTATCTTCAACCAACCATTCAATATAGCAATTGTCTGTACAACATCTTGTCGCAAAGTATAGGGGCCACATAACGTACTGCAATTAACATTGAAAGAAGTAGAGGGCATGGCACCTCCTATACAAAGTAACTTTATTATTTCATGTTTATAGTAATGAACTAACCAACGCTAGTTTAGTTAGGTTAGGCTACGAAGACAGACAAGTGTATAATTAACCCCTCAACCCAAAATTCAGAAAATGTAGGATACCTTTAACATTCAGTTGAATCTAGGGAAAGAAAAATTATGAGAAAAGTTTGAGGGGAGAAATTATAAAAAATTTAAACAAGATTAAAAAGAGATGAATGTCAAAATCCCGGACAATTAAGTTTTTAAATTGAAAATCGAACTTAATTCTCTTATGGCACTAGTTTCTTATAAATATACCCTTTGACATGCTATCCCAAAAAAATAAATGTATAACACAATAATAATTTTGTTATTTTAATAAGTTTCTTTTTATTTTGTTTTTTTTTTCTTCGTGTGGTATTTGTTTTTATAACATTTAATTAAAATGACAATATTTTTACAACAGTAATCTTTTTTGTTCTTCTGTTAAAAAGAAAATTCAAAATTTAAATTAAAATGTTACATAAATGTGTTGTTGTTGTTGTTGTATACATATTATTTATTATAATATATTGACTTTGAGGAATTACGGTTACTAGTTTTAATAATATTTTTGTTTTATTCTTCGTCATTCAAAAAGAAACATAAAAACAATGTGTGATTATTAGTTTACTGGAACGGAACAATTGAACTTTAGTTTTGTTGCTTTCTCTTGTTGTTGCAAAAATTTATTTTTTCCTTTATTTTTTGTTTTCAAATAATGGCAGGCTTTATATTTCAAAGTTTATGATAAGGTTTTGTTTGTTTGTTCAATAGACTGAAGACTTTTTTCTTTAAATGTTTTTTAAAACAAAGAATTATAAATTATTTTATAAAAAATTAATTTAAAATATTTAGTGTATAATAATCATAATAATATAATTTCATTTTGTATTTTAATACGTGCTAATTTTTGTTTTGTTGTGATTTCGAATGAAAATTTAATAAAATATATTGCATTGTTTAATCTCAATATTTATAGGTTTTTAATTTTTGTTTTTTTTTTTTTCTTAATAAAAAGACACGAAAGTGAAAGAGGTTGTTTTCCTTTAATAATGTTTTTTTTTTTTGTTTTTCATTTTTGTCATAGTTTTCGCTTATTTATATATGTAAATTATACATGTTCTAGTATTCTTAAATATTAAAAACACACCGAGAAATTTTATTAAAAAAATTATTTTTTTTTTTACTTTTTTTTCTGATTTTTTTCTTTTTTTATGTATTATTTGCTATCGAATCTTAAAATTTTGAGATTTTATATCTAAACTTTAATTTTGTATTTGATTTTGTTTCTTACCTTCATAAACACCAAAAGCTTAAATTTAGTTTCAATTTTTTTTGTTTGTTTTTTCTTTTTTTGTTAAAGTGTAAGATAGAGAGGGAGAAAAAAGTTACCTAAATATTTATAAATTTTTCTTGTTTTGAATGTTTTCTTTTTTTTTACAGATTTTAATAATTAAATTCCTTTTTTTTTTGGTATTAATAAATTTTCTCAGCACATTCTCGTTAAATAAAGAAAAAGGTTTTTGCTTTTGTTTTTTTTTAATTTCAAAAAATTTTGTTTAATATTATCATCATAAAATTGAAAATAAATTTTATTTTTTTGTTTTTGTTTTGTATTTTTTTAATTAAATTAAATAAAGAAATTTTACTTTATCACATTTGCATTACGTCTTTGTTCTTAGCACCTGATAAACAATTTTTAAAATCTGCTTAACATACATCATCGTATAGTTAATCATACTTTCAAAATTGTTTTCGTTTATTTTGTAAACTTTTAAAAAGTTTACAAAAAATTGTCTATCCCTTTACCACACTTTCTTTTTAAACACTTAACAATACGATTTTCTTTTACTACTTACATTTAAAAATCTTTACTTATTCATTTGCTTATTTAAAATTTCATGACATGACCTTTCAACTTTTACACTTATTTTCAATTATTTTTTTTTGTTATTCATTCAAACTCAATCTTTATCACAAATCTTTTAAAGAATCCTTTCATTCAATCTTAAGCTTAAACTTGTTTCTTAATTTTTTTTATTTTTTTTTATTTTTAATAAATAGATTTTCTTAACAGTACATTTCATACCTCTACCATTTACCATTTTGTTTATACATTCATTTGCCAAAACGTCTCACTCGGTAGTTTTTTTCTTTACTTTTGTCGAAGTTTGCGTTTTTCGTTCGCTTTGTGAAAAGTAAAATTTTTATTGACGTAAACTTATTTTTGTCTTGCTTAAAGTGAATAGAATTGTGGATTAACTTTTCGGTAAAGCACAGTACAGATTATTTCACACCCACTTGCCCGCCGAATCGATAAAATCGTCAAACAGAACTGGGAATGTCCTTGAAATCACCACAAACTTGGTTACAAGCTTTTAGAGCGGACTTCGTATCGATTGATCTTGTTGGAATTTACAATGCCTGCCTAAGATTCGCATATACAGCTAAAAGGTAGCAGAAAGAAAGGGTAGTATTCATACCCAAACCTGGTAAAGACATCTCCTTTTTGCTCAAAACCATGGAATGAATTGAAGAGTCATGTTGAGTCACCCACTACATCGAGAGATCCGTAGATGACAAGTTATATTCTCTTGCACTATGTATTGACATTGAGGGAGCATTCAATAATGTTCGAGCTAATACAATAACAAACAAGTTTCGTGTGGACCAGGCGCTGATTGACTGAATTGACTATATGCTAAAGAATATACGGATAAATTGCGGTACATATAACAAAATGATAAGAGATAGTGTGAAAAGTGGGCGGAAAAGTCACTTCGACTAGTCTGGAATAATAACACCGTAGGAATAATTACAAAAATATCTTGGAGAGATCCTAATGAGGAGAGAACCATGAGTCTTTTAAAAGTATAAAAGAGCGAATGACGCACTCGCCAGACACTTCAGTTTACATGTACACCTGAACAGGTTTGGCGTAGTAGAAGATGATAAATGGGAGACATACGGTGAAGGCATCGAAGCGATGGAGCACTTTGTGTCGTTTCCCAGCTTTTGTAATATCGAGATTCCAATATATTGTGAATGATACTATACCAGACATAACGCATATCAGCGGAATGGACTGGAAAAGGTTAAGGAAGTTTATACAAGATTTAGACTTCTTCGTAATCCTACTGTTGAGCGCACAGCAAGCATACATCATCGATTAGGTGTATGTTAATTAGCATGAGGCTCTAGGTTGTTCTCTCCTTCACCCTAACTATCTTCCATATTAAAGTTCTGCTTTATACTTCTCTGGCAATTCGTATTAATTGGATACCCCTGTTTGTAGTGTGATTTAAAGCGGGATTATTGAACCTTCAAAACGTTATGCTCATAATTTTTTAACGAGAATATATTTGTCGATAGACATTGTAAATGATTAGTTACAGTTAACAATGTGTATATAATTAATTTAAGGAATACTCGCCCCTGATATATATAACTTTATCTAGCGAAGGATCTAAGGAATAAAATTATTCCTTCTTCTAAAACTTTTAAATTTAAGTTTCAAACTTTAAATTTTTATTAAAATTCAATTGCTAATTGCTTAGTATGAGTAGTAGCTGTTGAAAATTGGAGCTATTTCCATCCTATCCTAATCATTTTAAGCAATACATTTCTATTTTTTTATTTCAACTAAAAATAGTTTTCAAATCATATTTAAATATTGTTGTGTAGAGTGAGTAGTATTTTTGAGATAGAAACCAATTTGTTCTGTTGCCTGTTTGAATTTAAAACGTGTATTGATTCTGTAAAAGTAAGATGTTGGTGTGTATATGATTTTAAAGTTTCATTATTTAATATTTTCTCGTTTTTAATTAAAAATCAGTCTCTATTGCATGTTTATTTTTTAGTTAAATTGTTGTTTTATATATTTTTTTGTTTGTTTATTGTTTATTTACTATTGTGGTATAAAAGTTTTATAATCTTTTTTTATTATTTAGTTTTATTTATTTTTTGTTTTAAGTACGCTTGGCTTATTATTTTTCTAATGTTTTGAGTTATTTCTTTATCGTTTATTCTTTATTAAAAACTATTGTGTAGTGCCTTAGAAAAAATATCACATTCTTACTTCGTTCGATCGAGAGACTTGTTTTTTTCTAGTTTTTTTTTTATTATTATTATTTATAAGTATGTATAATATATATATATTTATATTTACAATAATTTATTCAATTTTTATTTTGATTTCTGCTAAAATATATATATTTTGTTGTAATTAATAATTTCATTTACTTTTAAAAATATATCATTAGTTTGAGGTCATTACGAAAATTATTGCTAAAATTGTGGTTTGATTTCCTAAACTAAAAATATTTTTCAAACCTTAGTTTCTCTTATTATAGATTAGTTTATTCAACTATTAATTTTTTTTTATTATTTTCTGCTTCTATTTTTTCTTATTTGTTTATAACTTATTATAGAAATATTTAATAAATATTGTAGACATTTATATAAAAATTAGTTTTAGGTTTCTTTTAGAATAGTCAAAAGGTTTTTTTTATAGATTTTAATATTTAATGCTGTTAAAATTATTTTTTATATTTAATGAATAATTTACTTTTTTTCCTTTTTAATAAGTTTAAGAGAAAAAGTTAGTGTTAAAAATATTGCTCACAACATCAACAGTAAAATATTTTTTTTTAATATTTTTTTTTGTTATAATTTATATCCAAAAAGCATATAACACCAAAAAATAGATTTATAAAATTGTATTTTCATTTTTTATTTGTTGTGTTTTTGTAATATAATATATAATAAATGTATTTTGTAAGTAATTTACATGAGATAGTTTCCTTTTCTTCTTTGTTAACAATGAATTGTTATATAAAAAATAAATCGAAATAAAAAATAATTAAGAAATAAGTATTAAAAATTATGTATGTACAAAGTCAGCTAGTCCAAATTGGTTAACTTATATTTCCATTGATCTAACAATATTGTAACTGTATTCATGTGAAAACAAGTAAAACTGTGAACACCGATAAATGCATACACAATATACCACAATCTATTTACATTGTTTTTCAGCAGTTCTCCGGCACAATACTCTGAATTAATTGTATATGATTTGTATAAAAATAGACATAAAATTGTAAATCATCTCACCAAACGCAGTAAAATCTTTTCAAACAAAAATCGTATCTAACCATTCTATTATTAGTTATGACAGACGATTCAAATTTTTCCCACAAGTTGCTCGAGGAATAATAATAAAAGTAAACCATTACGTTCTCTTTGTTAAATATAGGACACTACGTGGCATGAGGGCAATAGCCGTCCAATACACAACGGTACCTTTTAGACACAACTGCTATAATGTCAGTTTTTGATCATCACTTGTGTGTGTTGCCCATCAATGTGTTGACATGGCAGAGTCACATAAAATTCTTTGAACTTTGACTTTTTCAAGTGACAATTAAGTTGAAATAACATTTTTTTAATGTGCATTGTTGCTTCTTTCTGGATTTCTCCGTTAACGTAATGAAAAAAATTGAGCAACTTTTAAAATTTAACCTACGTTAAGCACTTTGGCAGCAATGTTTGGGTTTTTTTTTATTCTAAATTTACGTACTGTGTAATGATCACTTCATGTACGTCAAAGAGCTCATTGTTACGTTTTTTTAATTTGCTGTCAGTTGAAAAAGACAAAGTACAACGTATGACGTTTCCTATGTAAAAGCCAGCTTTTTTTTCTTTAGATTTTTCAAAAATTCAACAGATAATATTTAAAGTTATCATGAAGTTATTTCAAACAAGCTGTTATTATTGTTTTCATAGGTTTAAAATTTGTAAATTACTATAAGTAAATGCTGATTGCAACTACCACTACACATTACTACAACTACTATATTAAAGTTCTGTCTTAGGCTGTCGAATTAGAATCGAAGGGTTCACCCTTAAAATCTATACCCATAAACTGTTAAAGAAAATGTATTTGTCAATAGACAATCTATGTAAATCATTAGTTGCAGTTGGACTTGTTATAAATAGTAATTCTTATTTGTCATATTATTTAGTTTGAAGAATATTTTCACTTGATTTAATTTCGTTTATTGAAGAAGCAAATTGTTCGAAAATTTTGTTTCCGTATTATTTCTGTTCTGTATTATTCTTATTCCCTTATTAAAATTATATTGTTAGTCGATTGTAATTTAAACAATAAAAAACATAAACTTAAATAAACAGTAATTAATAGTAGTTATTAAATATAAAATGAATTATATTATAAATATTTATTGAAACCTTTCTAAAATTGTCATTTAATAGTTTTGAAAAAGTATATTTTGTGATTTATAAAGTTTTGTTTTGTTGTTGTTGGTTTTATTAATTTTGTAATTTTCTAAATACGTCTATTTTGATAAAAAAAATGTTGTTTTTTTTTCTTTTGTAATAAATAGACACAAAACACACACTTAATAAATTTCATTTTTAATTTCCTTAATAATAATAATAATATAATATTGTATAGTTTTACAATTTAATATTATTAATACACATATATCAAAATGCATATAATTTTGTTCTTATTTTCTTTTGTTGTTGTTTATAATGCAAAAATGTTCGTTGTTAATTTGTTTATATTAATAGGTTTTTCTTTAATTTTATTTTACTTTTTAATTATATAAAAAAATATTTTCATTTTTCAAATATATGTGGTATGTACTCATTTTATATTATTTTTATTATGAAATAAAGTGATACCTACTACTTGAAATAAAAGTCTTTAAATCCCTCCAATTGGTATGAAATTAAACACAAATTTCTTTGTAATGATTTTTCGTTTTGTTTTTTTTTCTTTTTTTTTTTTTTTTGCATAAAAAAATATTTTTTTTTTTGTTAATTTCAGCTAATTTTCTGTTTTTTTTTCTTTTTTGTAAATTTACAAGTATTTTTCTAACAAAAAATTCTAAGTTAAGAATTTTTTCTTCTTCTAAATGTAAGTTTAAGAAATTGGACACCAATATTTTTTTAATGAAATATTGCTTCTTTAAATGAAATATTTTTTTTTACTTCCATCCTTGCTCTTTGTGTATATTAATATATTTTTATAATATTGTATTTGTACAATAGTTGCAGTTAAAAATAATAAAAAAAGATAAAAAAAAATTATTTTTTTTTGTTAAAAAAAATCAAATTTATTTAAAAAAATATATAAAATAACATTAAACATAATAAAAAATCATATTTATAAATATTGTCTACTTTTAATTAAAAAAATTATATAATATTTTAATTACTTCACAATTTTCACAGCTTTTTTTCTTTTTCTTATAAGAGTTTTGAATATAATATTTTTTTGTATAGAAAATTGAGAAGTATTGAAATCATACAATTTTGTGATGTTAAACAATAATTGTTTAAGTAAAAGAAACTTAAAAAATATTTACGTTTGTTTTTGTGTAAATTAAAAAAGGACAGTTTTGTGTTATCAAAATAAAAAAAATTAAATAAAATATAGGCAGTGTTTATTGTGAAAAGTTTAAGAAAAAAGTCGAAATCAATTCTCAAAAGTTTTTGTTAAAACGAAATATGCAGGCGTCAAAGAGAGAGAGAGGGAGTGAAAGAAAGAAAATGTCTTTTTATAACTTTTAAAGTTAAAAAACAAAATTAAAAAATAAAATAAAAATAAATTTTAGTAATAAAGTAAACTATAGCTATGTATGTATGTATATGTATGTATGTATAAATCTCTTAGAGCTTTACAAAGTTAAAATTTAAACAATTTATCATGAACACTTCTTCAAGAATATAATTTATAAAAAAGTTTTTGTATAAAGTCTCAGTTAAACTGTGAATTTTTTAATGAAAACAATATAAAAGATACTACTCCCATGCGTTTATTTATTGTAATATTAATTAAAAAACAAAATGTTAATCAAGATCTATTCATTAGAAGGCATGACTGAAATACATTTTTTTCCATTCCATTATTTATTCATTTTAATGTTTTCAATACAAAAATTTAAAATTCTTATCATTTTGATAAGCAATGCATTTCAAATCTTTTGTAATTTTGAGCCTGATTTAAGGCCTTCTTCAATAGACTTTGAAATAGACATAGAGAATGTATGTAAAAACAAATAAATTATAACGGTTTTGTAAATTTGGTGGATTTATATAAATATTTTAACACGTAGGTAACAGAGTTCACTATGCGGTATGATGTTAATAGACGTCCAGAATGGAAAGATAATTTTTAGACACTATAGGTCTAGCGGCACAATTTACTGGCGCACAAGTAGAATCAGTGTCTTGTTTTGGAAACCATGAGGTTGAATTTCGTTTTCACCTGTTACACGAATTGCGGCTTAAGTGTGCATGTAATTGTGAATGGAATTTACTTGTTCTTACTGTGCGTCAGTGTGTTAATATCTCAATTTTTATGCAATGAATAACGTCCCTTCTGAATGAAAACCATTCAGCAGGTTTCTTGATCTGCTGTCTTAAAGGCATTAGAAGGCTTGTTTATAGAGAGAGGTTACCTTTTGATTTTCTTTGCAATTTTACAGGGCATCCGCCGATAATTTCCTTCTAAATGATTAGATCTTTAAGATATGTAAATATATAAAAAAATATTTGCCTAAGCTGTGTCTAGCTGTTAAAATACTTTAATTTATTTATTTTTAGTGTTTGCTATTTAAGTGTAATTATTTTTTTCTATTTTTTAACAACAAATCTAATCAAATAAAAATTAATATCTATTTATGGTGAAATAATAATTAAATTAAAACAAAACTATTAATTCCTTGCTGTATATTTATTGTTTGTTTTGCTTTTTCTTTATGTAATTTTTATGCATGTTTTTTTGCTACGTTTTATTTTTTCTTTTTATAATGTTTTACAATTTATGAGGTACTTTTATATTTTTGGCACAGTGAAAGTTTTTCTTTTTCATTTTAATTTTAGTTTATTTTACTTTGATTATTTTCGGATTTTTTTTAATATTATTTTCTGTTTTCAGCTCAATTATAACAGTTATGTAATTTTATTTGTTTTGTTTTGTTTAGTTTTTAAGAATTATTCATTGGTATGGCGAAATTAATTTTTAATTTTATTTTGTTTAGTTTTGTTTTATACAACTTTATTTTATTTTATTTAGTTTTTTTTTGTTTTTTTTTTTACTTAATTATTTTATGTTTATTGAAACTACATTAAGTTTTAATTCGATGTTCTTGGTTCAATATTGTTTGTTTGTTTTGTTTTGTTTTGTTTAAATATTTTAGCTATTTATGGGTTTTATTTTATAAATTTTTCAATCAATTTTTGCTTGATATATGTATCAAGAAAACAAAAGAGTAATTTTAATTTAATGAATAAATAACACTGCTCAACAAATTTTTTATAGAATGCTGAATTTAAAATATTTTGCCTGTAAGAAAAACTTAAAGTTGGACAGTTAAACATGGTACTTTTACGCTGTATTACGTAAACTGTATTTAGAAATTTTTAAAAGCAAGAAGCAGGCAAGGTTTTAAAATTTTTAGTGTTAACTTTAGAACTAAAAATTTTGTTTTTGTATTTTCGCGATACAATTCCAATGCCAGTGTTCTCTTTCTTTGCAAATCTAATCTAATAGAAATCAAGTAATTTTAATTTGTTTTTGTTTTTTTGCAGTTGAGAAGTGTTTTTGACATTTGCCTATTGATTGTTTTGTTTTTAAGTTACTTGTGCTATTTTCTGTTTGTTTTGTTTTGTTTTTTGTTTAATCACAGTTTTGTATTAAATTGTATTGTAAATTAAATATATATTTTGATTTTTCCATTTTGATTGCTTATTGTTGTTTCATGTTTCATTCAATATCAAAATTAATATTATTGCAACTAAACTTTGTTTTATTAATTTTATAGTTTTGTTTAAAGATATATTTTTGTTTTGTTTTCTGTTTGTTGTATTGCTAAATAAAATTTAACTATTTATTGGCGGTGGCGGCTGCTTAATATATTGTATGTATAGGTATATGTACTATGTATGTATATATAATAAATTGTTATTAGTTTTAGTAAAAATTTGTGTAGTTGTAAATAAAATATTAAATATTTTCATATTTCTTCTTCTTTTTGTTTGTTGTTTAAAACGAAAACAAATAAAAATAATCATTTAAAGTATGCTTGTATATCTAGTATGTATACTATAGGTAGGTAGTATTTTCTTTAAAAAAAAAAATAATATTTTATATTGCTCTATTTTGTTTTTGTTTGTTTGTTTTATTTTTAAATATTTTACAATTAAAATAAATTTTTCTATTGCTATGCCTCTTTTTTGCCTCTGTATGTATAATAGATTTGTGTTTAAAATCAATCTTTTATTTTATTTTTGTTTTGTTTTTTGTTCAATTAGAAATTAGTTAACAATATTAAATATTTTATTTAGTTTGTTTGTTTGTTTGTTTTTTATATGTGTATATATTGCATACTATTTAATTATTATTATTCATTTGAGTATAAAATAAAATTATAAAGAAAATCTATTTATAAATATGTATATGATGTTGTTTGTTTGTGTAAAACAAAAATAAAATTTATCTATAACGCTTCGTTTAAGGCTATTTTGATTTGATTTGTTTTATTACTTTTTGCTTTTTTTTTGTTATCTATCATTAAGATTTTTAATGAACGTAACGTAATATTATAAAAAAAAAAATGAAATAAAAAAATTAATCTATTTTATTAACGGCAGATTATATTTTAACTTTAAAATACTTCTTTGAGTGTTTGTAGCAGTTGTAGTTAGTTAGTTAGTTAGCTAGTTATTAAGTAATACTTTTGTTTTCTCTCTTTTTTTTTCTTTAATTGTGTGGATGTTTGTTTGTAGTATATCTGAAACCAAAATAGTTTTATTTTTCTTTTCCTTTTTATATTGTTGTAGTCAACTTTCCAATTACAATAATTCATAGTAAAAACTCTCAACTGTGATGTTTTGTATATAATTCTTCTTTTTTTGTTTTGTTTTGTTTTTTGTTTTAAGAAATAATACAAAATAATTTAGTTATAATTTTGTAAAGCCCCCAAAAATTTGTATGACTTATGAACACTTAACGAAATCCAGCACCAGAACGTAATTTAAACAAATTTAGTAGTTTTTTTTTAGTTTTCATTATAGAAAATTAAATTAAAATAAAACAAAATTTCTAATTTCAATAGTAATTTAAACTTAAACTTTTCTAATTTGCCAAAGAAAAATTTTGGAATGCAAAAAAATTCCATGGACTTTAGTAGGCAGCATCAAGCGTTTTTGCATTGCAGTTTTAAGTCTGAGATCATTTTAAAAAAATTATTAGATTGCATGCGAATGATCTTTTTAAAGAACACCATGTGTTTGTCGTCTGTTCATTTTACATTCCAAAATTTAAAAATAATTTTAAAAAATGTTGTTTTTCAAAAACAAATTGTTTCGTTTTAGTACGTTTAAGAAGAAAAGAAGCTTCAGATATGTTTTAATTTATAATTTTAAATTAAAGTTAACAAAATAACATGTTTAATTTTGCTTTTCTAAAATTAAATTCAAATAAAAATAATTTTTTTTTAATAATAATAGATAGTAAAATAATACCCATAATTGGTTCCCACCTCAACTAAAAAGCAAACCAAATAAAAATTATTTAATTATGGTTTTTAAATTTTAAATATGTATGATACGCTACAGTACACCTAAACAAATCAAATCCTTATAAATCGTACATTAATTCTTACAATCATTTAAAAATATCATCTTTTAAAAACGAGAAATTAATCTGTCACTCAACTTAAAATATACATTCTGTTTGTTGTTGTTCTTTTTCTATATAAATGTATGTATGTATATCTCTTATTATTTATGCGTGTGTAGTATATATAGTATGTTTGTAGGTTTGTTTGTATGTATGTGTATATAAAAAAAAATCCCAAGATCTTACGTATTATGCTAAATTCCATATGTAGACGACATATATTGTCGTTAAACAATTGTTGCTGTTGTTGTTGTTGTTATTGTTGTTGTAAGCATAAGCTTTATTAAAGCTGGCTATTATCCGCTATTGTCTTTAACGGCGAAGGAGTCTTCTCCTTCGCGCCTCATCTCAGCGTGGAGCATTGTGAATGTGTGTAGTCAAGTGTTTCGAAAGATAGTCGGCTCGAGCAAAGCACTTACCACATGATTCACAATGGTACGGTCTTTCGCCAGTATGTATGCGCAAGTGGCGGGTAAGATCAGATTTGCCACCGAAAGCACGTCCACAAAAGAGACACACAAATGGACGCTCACCAGTATGCTTGCGTACATGCAACTTTAAATTCTCCTTAGAACGTACACACTTGCCACAAAACGGACAGGCGAAACGTGAGGCTGGCGGTCTAAAGTAAAGTAATAAATTTTGAATTGAAAGAATTCAACGCAATTAGAAATTGTACTTGTAATGCAAACACTTACCTCTTATCTCGTTGCCTCTCTTGAGCATCCACTCTTAGGAAATTGAGTATGGAGGCCTCTTGCGGATTGAGGCCGAGAAATTGTTCGTTGGGCAAACGTTCAGCGTTAATCAGTGACGTTATAGAATTTAGTGAACTTAAAGAACCCATGGAATTAGCGGCGGCAGCAGCAGCTGCTACGGCTGCTTGCTGTGCTGTATGAGGTGTCATTTGTTGCTGATGTTGTGGAGTGGTTGCTGCAGCAGCAGCGACAGCCATAGCTGTCATATTATGAGCCAAATGCCCAGGCAGTTGAGGTGTTAAATGTGGGTGATGCAATGTATGTGAGTGATGTGGTGGTGGCGGTGGAACTTGGTGTTGATGATTAGTATGATAGGAGGGATTCGGTTCCACGTGGGTTGTTAAAGAAGTTTGAAGAAGACGAGGCTGTGGAAAATCAAAAATATATTAAAATATATGAAATGTAATTCCACACTTACACTTACCCTCTTATTTGTACTATGAATTCCATCCGAGCCACTTATGTTTGGCTCATTATTATTATTATTGGTCAGTGTGTTTACATGGGCTGTTGTTAGATTTTCTTGATAACTTTTAACTCCAGCTGCTGTATCAACGGTAGCATCTTGATTTTCTTCATGTCTTTGATGTTGTTGTTGTTGGTGTTGTTGTTGTTGTTGCTGTTCCTCGTCATCTTTTTCCTTTTTTATATTAATTCGTAAGTCCTCTACAGTTTCAGTATCGGCCATCATTAGATTTGCGTCCTGAGAGCTCGATAACATTTCTTGTTCTTGCATCTGTTGTTGAAGATGTAACGCAAACGGATTTTTACCCTTCTTACCATGTAAACGTTCTAAGGCATGGTTCAATCGATGCTTTTTAAATGATTTCAAATAGCGAAATTGCATGCCACAAACGTCACATGTAAAAAGTTTATCCGCTGGCAAACGGGACCGGTGATTGGTTTCTTTGTGTTTGGCATAAGCTGAACGATATCGATACGATTGACCACATTGTTCACAAATAAAAGGTTTTTCCTCACCTGGTCCTAAAAGGGGATGCTGCAGGGCTGCATGCTGTTCCAGTAACCAAACATTCGGAAACTGAGCGTTGCACACTATACAGCGGGTCTCCTCTTCAATTGGTTCACTAAACAGCGATGAGGTATCCGAAGGACTTTTCAATAGACTACTGCGGCTTAGCGACAACTGGCCTGGTGTACCCGGCGTTGGTGGTGGAGTGGATGAGGTAGAGGAAGAAGAGCTTTTCTCCTTGCAACTTGAGGTATCCGTTGGAGTTGTTGAATTCAACAAACGTTGTGTATAGGACTTTAAACTTGCCTCCCCCGCCAATGCCGCATTGGAATGACGTCGTTGTAGCAATTGTTCTAAGGAATCTTTATAAAGCATTGATGAGGTAATAGAACTGGTAGTAGCTGCACTTGAGTTGCCACTGTCACGATCTCTTATAGCAGCAGCTTCATCATGATGAGTGGTTGTCAATTCAATAACACCCTCATTATCATCGTCTTTGTGATGGCATGGTGTCAGTGATCTTTCAGAGTTTTTTTGAAAAGATGAAATCGAAGTTGATGTACTATTTGGCAGAGATTGACCTGAACTAGCAGTTTGCTGGGGTGAAGGTGTTGTGTTTTGTCTAGTTGACTTTGTTGTTAGCTTTTGTGTTTGTAATTGTTGTTGCTGATGAAAAAATGCTGCTGGTGATGGATAGCGTATATTAAAAGCTGGTTGTGGCTGTTGTTTGTACTGTTGTTGCGGTGTTATGGAACGATGTTGCTGTTGTTGTTGTTGTTTATTAACTAAATCAGTGGGCCCACCCAAATGGGTGGCCGATGATGCCAATGATGATCTGGTTATTAAATCGGCAGTGTTTAGATGCATGTGATTGGCATGATAATCTTTGGAAAGTAGATCATGTAAAGGACTGAAACGTTGACCGAAATCCTTAGACGTTTGTGGAGGAGTTAACAATCCACGATTTCTGTAATAGAGAAAGTGTATAAGATTTGTCTGTTTTTGAAAATTTGAAATATTACCTTAAAGCTTCCTCTGCTAACCAAGTTTGATGATGCAACATTGTTAGTATTCTGGACGGATCAATATCAAACAGACTCAAACCCAATGGCGTAAAAGGGAAAGCAAATGGCGTGGGACATCTTGCAGCCATACCAAAATTACGTAATAGCTTTAATTTTCAGTAAAAAAAAAATTAAAATAAAAAGAAAAAAGTAAATTATTAGTATTAATCGAACTATTTTGTTGCAATCTATTAGAGGATTTTTAAAGGACTAAAGGTTTTTAAATTTTTTGCTTTTTCATTTCTTTTTGATTTATAAGAAAACATACTGCCAATGTATTGTATTTACTTTTTATTTTTATTTTTTGTTGTAAAAATATTATGTTTAACATGCCATTAATATTACACACAACATTTAATAATGAAAACAACATTTAAACAATTCTGAAACTACATACAATACATATATTATCAAAGAAAGAAGACGACATGAAACTAAAAAATTTAATAGAAAACAAAAAAAAAAAAAGGAAAAAAGTAAACAAAAAAAAATAATAATAATAATAAGAAATTAAGGCCTTTGTACTAAGCTAAGTATGGATATGTAGTTTGTAATTGTTTTTCTTGGATTTGCTAAAGCTTACCATGATTTTGAATCCTGAGGAAAGACTGTAAGGAGTGTTTTCAAAACATACATATATAATGTACATACATACATTTGCTAAACACAACATAACAAATCTACCAAATCAATTTATTTCATAATTCACATTTATCAATTATCATTTAAAGAAAAATATCGTAAATCTTATAGAAATTCCAAAGTTATTGCTTTATGATTATCATATAACGTATTCCATGTATATAGAAAAATATTCAAAAATATGAATTTTCATTCAAAATTATGAATTAATATTTGAACAGAAGATAAAATAAACAGCGTTTGAGAGTATTTAATAGTGATATAATTTATAACGATAATATTGATTCATTATAGGGCTTGAATTGAATTTTGCAACCAATTTGGTCGCCCATATATGATACCTCCTGCTCTGTCTACCTTAAGTCACTCCTATTTATATTTTCTTGTTATTTTTGCATGAAGTTTTAATATCTGGCTACAATGATTTTAAATATATGAACACCATCTTCTGACGAATATACATAAATATACGTCGTATTGAAATTTAGCGATCTTTCGATGTGCCTTTTGAAATACACAAAAATGGAAAAAAATTCATTGCATCAATGAAATTTTCATAACCTTCTCTTAATTAGCTTTCTTATATCGAAAAAAAAAACAATTAGACTTCATAGTGAAATTAAAAAATGGCTTTTAGTTCAATATCAGCAGAGACAGCACTAGATTCAAAATTTTATTGAAAGGCATGGTGTTCACCATCTCCGTTTTTACGATTTTTTGATTTTAAATAGTTTACATTCAGATTTTTTTATTATTGTGAGACGACAGTTACATTAATTAGTAAGAATCATATGTTTGTTCAACAATGCTCTATTTCAATAAGACTTTCAAGATCATTAATGTATTGTGTAACAAAATCTTCATTGGTCTCGCCATAACAAACTAATAGTAAACTTCTGAAATAATGTGTTAAATTCGAAGAGAACAGAATGAAGAAGAATATGGTTTTCGATCGAACATTATAAATATTAACACTAAAGTAATCAATGATTGTTTTTGTATAACATTAAGAGATCTGAGGTGGAGAACAATGGTTTAATAAATTTTTTATTAGCCATCTTCGAACTATATATTATTTTTTATAATTAACACGTTGAAAGACACATTTGAGTCTATTGCCGCAAAAGCAAAGGACACTGACATGACGGTAATAACCGTAAAAACGTTTTGCAGTATTAGGGCTATAGTGAAAATTGTCAATGTGTTAAAAAAAATTATATTGTATGTATTTAGTTTAAAATTTCATGGAAGAATAATTTAAACTGAACTAATTACCAACAATTTTGGTTGATTGACGTTCTGGGTCTTGCCAGTTATAATACACATAACAGCATTGAAAGCCCAAGTATTTTTTAAATTTATATTCAGCATGAATACCAAGTAACGAAATTGTCTTATGTCACTTGAAAAAAAAAAACAAATAAATAAAGTAACTACAATTTAAAATTTGTAATACGAATGCCGCTTTCGTACCATTTGCGTACTTTTAATAATTGTTATCAAAATACTTTAAATGTTACGAAAAATGTTTCTTGATCTACCAATTCCCAAAAAAAATACGAAAAATCTTTTTGAAATTCCTTGTTCTTTTATATTTTAATATTTATTGGTTGTTCAAAATGTTTGTTTTTTGTTTTTGTTTTTGTTTTTGTTTTTTTTTTAATTTTTCATATATATTTTTTAGTTCTTTTTTTTTTTTTGTATTTTTTTTTAATTTTTTTTGTTTGTTTTATAACTATTTTTTATGTATAAATATGTAGAAAAAAACGTAACACGTTTCAAATTTACAAAAATCAGTTTCATTTTATTCTTTTTGTTTAATTCAGTAATTTATCATTATCCTTCCTTCATTCATATTTATTATTATTATTAATTTTATTTTGTTTTTAGCTTCAATACGGCGCATTTTTTTATGATTATTTTCCATATATAATATATCATTATAATTTTTGTTTTTTTTTTCTTTTTATTTAAATATTTTTATTTTGTTTTTTTTACTGAGGTTTTTGTCATCTAAATATGTTTAAGTTTTAGCATCTTCTTTTAAATTGCAACCTTGTATTTTTGTTTTTCCTTTTGTTTTTAATATTATTGCAGGAAAAAAAGTTTTTTTTTCTTCAAAATTTCCATAATATTTTAAATGTGTGTGTTTGTTTGTGGTGTGATTTTGAATTTAATTTTGGGTTTTATTAATTTAAAACCTTCTTTATTCTTCATAATTTACAGCTATGATATGCATTTTTTGTAAATTTTTTTTATTATTCTTTTTTTTATTTAATAATTAATTTTTTTTTAATTATTTTTTTTTTTTTATATTTTTTATATTTTTTTGTGTAAGTCGAAAACAAACGTAAAAATTGTTTATAATTTTTCTTTTTTTCTTTGTAGTCATAAACAGGCCATCTAAAATATGCTTGTTTTGTATGTTTGTATGTTTGTATGTTTGTATGTATATTTCTTTTCAAAACTAGCATTAATTTTGTAATTGTTAATTTTTTTATAATTATATTCGAACAATGCATAGATTATTTCATTGATTTTGTAGCAAAAAAGAATAATTTAATGTGTAATACTGCCCAGCAAACATTTAATAGGGATTTTTTAGAGTCACACATGTAAACTTTGTGAAATTTTTGTAAACTTTAGAGTTTACAAAATTTCTGCGTTTCTCTCGAGGTAATGAAGTTTATTCTTTGTTTTTTTTTATAGCCCCCAACAATGTTCAGTAATTAGTCGAGTAGATATGTAAATGTACTAAATAAATATAGATTTCGTAGGCAAAAATTGAAATTTTTGTTAGGATTCGTCAAAACTATGACAAATTGTCTTAAGGAAGTCGAATGCTAGACATAATAGACCTAACAAAAGGCCTTTTCTGTCAAAATTGAAAAGCTCAATACTTAATTGGAGAAAAAGCAAAGTATTTAAGTTGTCATTTTAGATATTTTTCGTGTTTTATTTAAATAATATGATTCGACAGTTCTTAATTATCTTACTCTCAATGCCTCTTGACATTTTTGAAACGTTAAATGATAAATAAGGACTCCAAAATATCTTTTGTGTCAAAGTGTTTGTCGTTGGCAAACAAACTGAAGGTGACAATAAGAATAAGTCGACTTCGTAGTCGAGTGAATAGTGTGTTCATTCATACATACATAATTGGCCATTACAACCCTTCAGTCAGGATTACGGCCTAGCTTCTCACACCCACTTATGTTGTGTGTGCTAATTTTATACATGAGTGGCGGGACCTATAGTTTAAAGTCGACTCCGAACGACAGATTTTTTTGAGAAACTTTTCATGGCAATTTTATTTACTCTCAGAGTTTTTGCCAGAAATCTGCTGAGAGGAAGTCGCCGAAGAAATATTTTTTCATATTTCATTTTTGATGTCTGACCGGTCGAACCCTGGCCTTTCGTCTAATAAGCCAACACACTACCTACTAGACTACGGCGACTTAGTATGTTCGGTATTTTGAATAATAATTTACTTTGAATAATAAAGAGCTTTCCAGATATATTGCTCAGATTTGCAATAAACTGTAGATCTCGCTATTCATAGATAGAATTAACGCATAAAATATGAATTGTATGTGAATACAGGCAGTAATACAGTCTAGACTCTAGAGTAGTTTTATAAAGGCCAATAATTCAATTTATGTAAGCGTAGCAATTTAAATTGCTACATTTTTAATGTATTTTTCATAACTTCATGGTTTTTTCTTACCAGACTATAAATTATTAAATGATTGGTTGGGTTGACTTGAGTACTATTACAAACTTCAGCCTATTGCCTTCAACGATTGTAAATATAACACCTCTTCAACGGACTTTAAGAGTAGCGATTAGAATATTTAGAAACCACAAAATTCTTAAATTAAAGAACTGCTACCATGCTATAGCACCGTTAAGAAATGGATAATGAAACATATCCAATTTCCATTCAGAACGGCGTATAGTTTCGTTTTTCCTCTTTTAATTTGTATTTTTTTTTATTTATTAAAATAAGTAATTGTTCATAAAGTATTTAAATGTGATGCTACTCGAAGGAAGTTGAGGATATGTACCAATCTCTTTAGAATAGAGTACCTTTCCTAGAAGGTACTACATTAAAAGTATTGTCTCTAATAAAATATTGATTAATATGACGTAACTCTTAAAACTCCCCACTATGAATAAAATTGAAATTGAAATATTTTGTTTTGTTGCACAGTATTATTGTCTTTTAATATTTATTTTTTTTTTAATATATTGCATAATTGTGCCTTATTCATTTGGCTTTTTTTAATAATTTTGATTTTTAAAAAAAGTTTTACTTATTTTTTTTTTTTGGCAATAAATAAGATTTTAACCTTCCGAAATGTTTTTAAAAAGCTTCTTGATTTTTGTTAAATTTTTTTTTATGGCAGATAAACTATAGTTTAATTAAAATGAAAAACGAAAAAAATGAATATTTAAATAAAATAAAACAGCATGCATTTATTTTTAAATAAAACCTTTATTAATAATTTAAAATAGATTATATTGTTAATGTTGTTGTTTTTGTTCTTGTGTAGAGTTTATATAATTGTATTGTTTGTTGTTACATTATTAAATAATGGGAACTTAAAATTTCATGTTATAGCATTAAATATGTTATTATTTAAAAAATAAAATCCTATAAATAATTGCTTATAATATTTATTAAAAAAAAAATTAATAATAAATTTTAAAATATTAACATAAATAAAGTGATCAGTGCAAATATGTTGCTGATAATTATGATGTTAGTTTTTTTATATTGAATGTGGATTCATAGCTTCAATATGTCTATCAATTTACTTTATGCTTGTATGTTTGTGTATGTGTCTTTATTTTTTGTTATTTATAAAATTATTTTTATTTTTTTTTTTTATTTCTTGAACTTGACTTAAAATATTTTTTTTTAATTAAAAATTTTAATGTACGATAATTTTGGTTCTTTTTTTTTGTTTTAATATTTTTGTTATTCCATATTCATTAACTTATGCCGTTTAAATAATTTTTTGTTTTTCACTTATTTTCATTTAGTTTTATATTTAAAGATTCTTAAATATATTAATTATTAAAAATATATTTATTGTAGGAACATATTGACGTAATTTAACGTATTGCAGCTATTTTTTCTTTTTGTGTTTATTTTTACAAAACAAGGAGATTTTCTTGTTAAAGTAATTGAAAATAAAAAAGAATATAATTTACAAAAAAAAAAAAAATCAATTATATAATCACGAAATTAAACACATGAACTTTTATTAATGTATTCGCTTATTGAGAACAAAACAAATGTATGCATACAATCATTATTGAATGAACAATTTAATTTTTACACACCAAATTTAACCCTCAAACTGTAAAATATATTTTTACTTATTTTTCTCTTATTTTTTCTCTTTTTCTAGTTGACAAACCATTCCAGTATTTCATAGAACAGTGAAATTCAAGACGCTTTATTAAGCAAACTTTAGTGAATTTTGCTTGCTGCTAACCATACATTAAATTATTTAATTACCATTGGTGGGGTTGAGTAAGACTTCAGGCTTCAGACCAGTTGTACATATAATTCCACGTCAGTAGGCGATAAACGTACCTTTGAAGCTTTAGAAGTCACTAAAATTCTTAAATAAAGAACTATTAGCCTGCAGTCTCTATAGCACCGTTCAGAAATGGATAGTGAAATATTTTATATTTACATTAAGAACGAATAGATGTTTGTATTAATAACATCTGAACATTTAATATTCATCAAGAAGGGGCTTAAGTGGCAAGGATTTATGGAATTTCAAGTGCCATATTCATTGAAACTGGTTATTGATTTGGGTAAGTCAATTTATTTCTAAATATTCAATTTAAGAGACTTGCAATTCCATTGCTTTTTACCAAAGTTAAGATCACACATTTATTGGGTTATGCGTAGGCCTAAATACAGTTCAAAAACTATATCTAGGCAATTTGCGATTGAAAAACATAGTTTATTTGAGGTGAATTTAAGTATACAATACTAAACGGCACCCTAGAAAGCATAAGTATTTGGTAATACGTTGTTAAACCGAGCAGTTTGAATCCTGTTTGATAAAAACCTTTTGTATTCATATGCTATATGATTTTTATATTATTTTAAACAGTAAACAGTTTAACTAAAGAAATTTAATTTTGAGGTTGTAGTAGAGGACATCTGTCTATTTTCTCTGAAAACATCTATAATTTCCAATGATTGAAAATTAAAGAATTTTTTTTTCTTAACAAATTTAAAATTCGATGCATGATTGCTATTCCTGCAGTGCAATATGCTTGAACTAAGAAATTGTTTTATTTATTCATTAATTAGGATACAATTACAAATTGTATTATAATTATTATACTAATGTAATTAACAATAGGCTTTCTTTATCATATGCTCTTTTAATAAGATTAGGGTGTTGTAGTACACATGAATCCATAATGGCACTCCCATAATAGAATATGAGAGCGGAGGATTTATGGTGGGGGTAAGTAATAACTGTGAAATTATAATATAAAAATGTGAACCTTGAAAAGTAAATGTGCCATTATGAGATATATTTGTGGAATATTTTGACACAATGTTTTATTTTTTTTCTTTTTTTGGCAATGATTAATAAATGCTGAATTTTTCAAATTGAAATATTTTATTATAACAAAAAATAATTGTTCGATTCAATACCAAATTTGAGCTGAACGCAATAGTGATTCTTAGAATATTTATTTAGTTCTCAATAAGTAATTTAGAATATTTTAACATAAGAATTATTTATTCGCATGACATCATAGAAGAATGTAAAGAAATAAATTCAAGTTAGAGAAATCTTAAAATTTAATTAATTTTGTTTCTAAATACATTCCTCTCATAAGTAGTCAATGCTATTGAATGAGAATGTATACGAACATTAAAAATAAAAATAAAACAAAAATCTGTAAAAATCTGTGTGTATGTAAAAAATGAGCCTCATAGGAAACTTAAATTTTCAACCTTTAGGTACGATTTTATGTATGTATGTATTCTTAAAAAAAAAAAAAAACAAAATAATAATATATAACTAATAATAAAAAAAACAAAAATATATGTATTATGGAAATTTTTGCTATATCGTATATATAATAGTAAATGGTAGTTTTAGGTCTATGTACTATGTATGTATGTATGTATGTATGATTATGTATGTATGTATTAGTATATGTATGTATGTAGTATGACTGTATGTATGATGTATGTATGTATGTTGTGTATATTGTATGTATGTTGAATGTATGTATATATTACAAATTGCTATAAAAACACACTGAACAAATATTATTTTATTTATGATTATAAAAAAGGACAATATTTTGAATAAAACTAATTAATGAAATAAGGGTTTAGTAAAAAATAATTGTTTTTGTGTATGTAATTATAATTGTAAATAATAAATAAACTTAATCTCGACATACAATATATTTAAAATTAAATTAAATCAATTTAAATAATAATAATTAAATAAAATTATGTTAATAATAATAATGAGTAATTTGATATAATATGTATGTATGTATGTATGCATGTATGTATTGTGTAGAAGAAAATTTCGAAAGGTTAAAAACTACAATTCTCTTATTATAATTTCATATTTTTTTTTCGTTTTAATAATTTCATTTTAAATTATTTTGTTTTCATGTTTGTTGTTGGATTAATTGAACATTTGTTTTATATTAATGAATATGTGGATATGGAAATATTTGCTTTTCCATAACGTTTTGTTTTTTATTTAAAACATAAAACATTTTATAAATTATTTTGCTTCGTTTTATTTTGTTTTGTTTTGTTTTGTTTATTTTCTTTTAAGGATATGCAAAAAACTAACTTTGTCCTGAGGTTAAAAGGACAATATTTTGAATAAAACTAATTAATGAAATAAGGGTTAAGTAAAAAATAATTGTTTTTGTGTATGTAATTATAATGTAATAATAAATAAACTTAAATCTCGACATACAATATATTATTAAAATTAAAATTAAATCAATTTAAAAATAATAATTAAATAAAATTATGTTAATAATAATAATGAGTAATTTGATATAATATGTATGTATGTATGTATGCATGTATGTATTGTGTAGAAGAAAATTTCGAAAGGTTAAAAAACTAAAATTCTCTTATTATAATTTCATATTTTTTTTTCGTTTTAATAATTTCATTTTAAATTATTTGTTTTCATGTTTGTTGTTGGATTAATTGAACATTTGTTTTATATTAATGAATATGTGGATATGGAAATATTTGCTTTTCCATAACGTTTTGTTTGTATTAAAACATAAAACATTTTATAAATTATTTTGCTTCGTTTTATTTTGTTTTGTTTTGTTTTGTTTATTTTCTTTTAAGGATATGCAAAAAACTACTTTGGTCCTGAGTTAAGTTTTATATTTATATTAATATTATATATAAATTGTTTTTATTTTAACGTCTTTTCTGTTTGCATTTTTGTTATAAATAAGTTTCACTAGCAGCTTACAAGAAGCTGGTTTTATAATGTGTTTAGATATTTAAATCAAGATTTTCATATACTCTTCTTAAGGAAGGTCTGTTTAAAAAGCTCTCTAACTTTTAGTTAGAGTTAGTCTAACTTTACTAGACCATGACAGACCCACTTTTACCTTAGGTTGGTGCTTAACTCTTTTTAAGATTTTAGGCCAAAAATAAAAGATGTTTTGTTTGTTGTTTGTATAAGTCAATTCATATAATTTTGTTTTTCTTTAAATAATATTTTTGTTCTCTTTAAAAACCCTTTTAAAACTGTTTTGTTTTTTCATTTTAGTTTTATCATGGTATATTAATGTATGTGATTCATTTTTATATATATAAATATTTTATACATATATATATATATATATATATTATATATAAATATATATTTATATTTTCCTTTTTTTTTTTTTTGCTGTTGTTTTTTTTTTTTTTTCTTTTGAAAAGGGGAGGAGATTAGGCACTACAGTGTGGTGAAAAGGAACAATATTTTGAATAAAACTAATTAATGAAATAAGGGTTAAGTAAAAAATAATTGTTTTTGTGTATGTAATTATAATGTAATAATAAATAAACTTAAATCTCGACATACAATATATTATTAAAATTAAAATTAAATCAATTTAAAAATAATAATTAAATAAAATTATGTTAATAATAATAATGAGTAATTTGATATAATATGTATGTATGTATGTATGCATGTATGTATTGTGTAGAAGAAAATTTCGAAAGGTTAAAAAACTAAAATTCTCTTATTATAATTTCATATTTTTTTTTCGTTTTAATAATTTCATTTTAAATTATTTGTTTTCATGTTTGTTGTTGGATTAATTGAACATTTGTTTTATATTAATGAATATGTGGATATGGAAATATTTGCTTTTCCATAACGTTTTGTTTGTATTAAAACATAAAACATTTTATAAATTATTTTGCTTCGTTTTATTTTGTTTTGTTTTGTTTTGTTTATTTTCTTTTAAGGATATGCAAAAAACTACTTTGGTCCTGAGTTAAGTTTTATATTTATATTAATATTATATATAAATTGTTTTTATTTTAACGTCTTTTCTGTTTGCATTTTTGTTATAAATAAGTTTCACTAGCAGCTTACAAGAAGCTGGTTTTATAATGTTTTAGATATTTAAATCAAGATTTTCATATACTCTTCTTAAGGAAGGTCTGTTTAAAAAGCTCTCTAACTTTTAGTTAGAGTTAGTCTAACTTTACTAGACCATGACAGACCCACTTTTACCTTAGGTTGGTGCTTAACTCTTTTTAAGATTTTAGGCCAAAAATAAAAGATGTTTTGTTTGTTGTTTGTATAAGTCAATTCATATAATTTTGTTTTTCTTTAAATAATATTTTTTGTTCTCTTTAAAAACCCTTTTAAAACTGTTTTTGTTTTTTCATTTTAGTTTTATCATGGTATATTAATGTATGTGATTCATTTTTATATATAAAATATTTTATTACATATATATATATATATATATATTATATATAAATTATATATTTATATTTTCTTTTTTTTTTTTTTGCTGTTGTTTTTTTTTTTTTTCTTTTGAAAAGGGGAGGAGATTAGGCACTACAGTGTGGTGTGTTTTCTTTTTTCTTTAAAATTTTTATTTTCCATTTTTTCTTTTTACCAAATGTTGTGTGTTTTTTAATATTTTTGTTTTCTGGTTCCTTTATAAAAAGTATATTTTAAAACCCAAATCGTTTTTTTATCATGTTGAGCAAATTAATAATATGGTTGTTAATTTCATTCAAAAAGCCTTAATTTTACCAATTTTATTCCGTTTATTTAATTCCGTTTATTTTTAAAATTGGTTCTATTTGATGTTGGTTTTCGTTTTTCTTTTTGTTTTTATTAAATATTTATTACTGAGGAGAGTAGCTTAAGTTTCTATAAATAATATGTATATACAATTGTGTTAAAAACTAAATAATAATTTAAATGCTGTCTTTTTTATTATTATTTTTTTTTTAAGTTGCTTATGTATGTACAACAATGTTTTTGTTTTTGTTTTTATTCAGTAATTATTTATTATATATCAATTCTTTTTGTCAATTTATTTGTTTAGTTTGTTTTAATTTTTTTAAGTTTAATAGCTTGGCACTGAAATTATAATTATTTAATTATTTTCTTTAAATAATTTTCTATTTTATTTATTTAGTACTTATTTGTTTTTGTTTATTTTATTTAAATGATTGGTTATGGTAAATTAGCTATTTTTTCTTTTAAATTAGTTTTGTTAATCAATCTATTTATGTTTTAAGTTTATTGCTTTGAAACCAATGTAGATTCTTATTGTTCATATTTTTTATGTTACTTCTTCTTTTAAAACCCTATTTATGTTTAACGGTCTTCAATTGGTTTATTTCTTTAACATCTTTTTTATTTATACAAGTTTCTGGTAACATTAGTGGTATTTCTTCTTCATATAAAAATAACAAATACACAAAAGGAGCGTCGTTGGAATGTGCTAATATTAGAATTTAAGATCAGGGTATTTTTGAACGCAAATTGTTTTTGAACTGAATCTCATTCAAGACTTGTATTTATTATTGCATTGATATCGTTTGAAGGGCGCAAAATAAACTATATTTGAGTGAAGTAACATTTCTTCTTTAGTATACATAAGTATACCACTGCTTACTCATTTTATTATTCCTTCCATTCTGAACTTTTGAAAAGCCTTTTGAAAAAATTTTTATTTGGCAAATGCACTTTAATTTTTATTGCCCTTGTAGAAATTTTAATAGTACAGTTGTACAGCACTCTTCTAGGCAAATTTGACGAGAATTTCAATAAAAACGGGAATCATACCTTTTGATAATCTATATTATATAATATATACTTCAATATTGCTGCAACGTATTCTGTAAAACACTCCTTTTTGTGTATGGAAATATTTTCAAAATTTCTATATACGAGAGCAGCCTATAAGTTAGTCAACGTGTAACGTATTGATGGCGACAGTTGTTTGTTGCCTTGTATTTTTGCCAGCCAGTCAAATCAGTATTAAAGACGAGTTTATGTTTTACTGTCAGGGAGTAGTTTGAACTTTTGTTGGAGAAAAGTGTGAGGACTAGCTAAAATGATGGATCCCTGGTCATCTTACCGAAAAAAGGGAAACAGCATCGTGAAGATGCTTCAACAGAGCGTGTGGTGATACTTGACCGCAACATGACGAATTTCTGCGTTGACTTTTATCCACTAGATTTCTCTCGTTCGGTTGTGTTTTTTTTGTTATCAAACTTGGAAAGAATTGGTCATTGGAGGGACTGCTCTCGTATTACATGATAATTAAAAATATACGGTTTATTATTTATTTTAAGTATAATGAAACGAAACGGAAAACTTTTTAAAAAAGAAAAGAATTATAAACTAATACATAAAATAATTAATAACTATTTTCTTTTTCTATTTTATTATTGTAAATTGCATTTTATAACTTCTTTATACGTAAAAATATTTTATTTAAATATGTATTCTCTGTTATGGTAAATTATGAAAACAAAAACATAATTATCAAGGCATTTTTAAACAGGGTACTTAAGGAAAAATACTTGTTCAATAACGTTGGTTGTATATAAATCGTTTGTTTATTATTGTATTTATTTATTACTATGTATCATCTATTTAAACTATTTAAAAAGAAAACATATACAATAACAACGGCAGCTACGGGTAAAAAGATTGTAATTAATTATTTAAAGTTTTTAATGGATGACAGTGAGAGTATTAGAAATATGGATGGGGGTGAGGACAGGGTCGATAGTAGGAGAATTAGGAACAAGGACAAAGGTAATGTGATGGTGTGATAGTGGAGCATAGGAGGAATATGTATTTAATAAAAACTTATAATTTTTTTTATGTAAATAAGGAGATTATCATTCTTATTAAAAAGGCAATTGGAGTTTATTTTGTTGTTGTATTTTTGTTTTGAACTATTTTTTTGTTTGTAGTTGTAAGGTTTTAAATATGTATGCATGTATGTATGTCAGATATAAAAAAAAAAACATTCATCACTATTGATTTGATTGTAAATAATTATTTTTCTCTTGGGTTTTCTTTTAATAAATAT
>QOCX01000022.1:865074-902983 GCA_005959815.1 Sarcophaga bullata | reverse complement strand
TTATATTATAAAACGTTCTTTATTCATCATATGCTTTTTATAAATTCGATATAATGTTTGAAGCAGCATTTAAGAAAGCAAACAAATCCGTAAAAAAATTAAATAATTATCACATTATTTTCAAATAAAGAATGTTTAGTGGGTGGGGTTACTATTGTAATAAAAATTTTGGAATAGATTTTTCCATTAACTTTAAGAAGGCCAATGTTAAGAGGTCTTTCACGATTCTCTATATTCGAAGATTGGTAAATTTCAATCTCTATAACAAGTCCTTCTTAATGGTAATTATATGATATATTGTAGGAGGTTGTAACAATAATTTGTCAAACAATATTCAAAAATGGAGAGTATTTTAATTGCAATTTCAGGTAATTTCCAACTGTATTTATGGTTTACTTATAAAAGAAAGATAATTGTTGATAAAGAAATTATTCAAAATAAAAAAAACAAAACTTGAAATAAATACAAAAGGCTTCATTCTATGTTTTCATTTTTCGAATTTACTCTAAAGACTATTTAATATGTATGGTTGTTTTTATAGAGGCACTATAAGCTTTGAATTTTTTATGTTTTTTATGTTTATTATTAATTTACATTATCATGATTTTCCTTTTGGTTTACTTATCTAAATGGGAATTTTCAAAAATATTATTTATTTTTTAATTTAAGTTCTTTTTTTTTTTTTTTTTTTTTTTGGTGTAGTAAAATGCTTTTTCTTTAATACAAATGTACAGTTTTATGCAATTTTGTTGTCTTTGTTCTTAGAGATGTGCAACTGCTTTTGCGATACGCTAATGATATTTTTTTTTATTTTTGTTTTACTTTGTTTTGTTAATATTTCAACCAATAAAATCGTGCACTACTTTTCTATATATTTTTGTATGTATAAGATGTAAATATAAAAAGAGAATTGAAAATAATATTTCTTTTTAAACAAAAACCAACTTATGTAAATTAAATTAATTCGCATTTAAATTGTTCTTTTCTTTTGGAAAAACCTTTTTTTCGCGCGTATTTACTGAATCTGAATCGTTTAAGTAATTAAATTAATTGGTAAAATATACTTTTTATTTTTAAATTAAATATGTTGTAAGTTTTATCATGGGGGTCAGGTAGAGTGTACTGATTATGTATGTAGGTTTGTATGTAAAACTTGGCTTTGTTAATTATTTTTTGTTAATACATATAATAATGGTTAGTGTAAGTTGTAAGACATTCTTTCTTTCAATATTATTTTGTTTTATTAATAATATTAATATAAATGAAGTTTTTTTTTCTTTAATATTGTTTTTTTCGCTTATTTTTGTATATGCAAATGTTATCAAATTTCTAAAAATAAATTTTCTATTTACTTTTCTTTTACGCCCATAATTTATTTATTTAACCTAAGTCTGACTGTTGCCTAAAAATTTTAGTGGTGAATTATATTTTCCTTTTTTTAATGTTTTTAAATATATATATAAAAAGAATTTCTTTGTGTTTAAATGTTGTCTGCACTTCTACGAGTAGTATCTAGATCTTTTTGTGTTTTGTTGTTTTTTTTATATTAATTAATTTATTTTTCCTATATATATATAATTGTTATATATTTTTGTTTTTGTTTTCAAACTGTATAAATTTATGTTATTTTAGTATTTGGTGCCAATAAAATTCTTTGTAAGTGTATATTTTTCATAAATTTTCTTTTGTCAACTATTTATTGCTCTAAAATGCTATAACTTTTGTTTATTTTTTTATATTTTATTTTCAAAAAAATGATTATTTTGTTCAATGCCTAAAATTTTTAATTTTATAAATTTTTTCTAAAAATTTTAATTTAGCGTGTAATTTTAATTTTTTTTTTGTTTTACTAAAAAATTATTAATTAAATTTTGATGATTTAACAAGGCAACTTATAGTTTAAACACAAAGAGTTAACAAATAATTATAACCTTGAAACTAATACTACAAATTCTTTTAAATGTAAAATGGTTTTCAAAAAAAAGCCTGAATTCATAAATTGTATAAATTTCTTGAGTAACTTTAGTATTTCTTAAAAAATAATCATTATTTTTCTTTTTAAAAGAAAAACAAATGGCTTGAAAATTAAATTATTTTAGTTGGGGAACCAAAAAAAAAAAAAAAAATAAACATAAGGAACTTTCAAATAAAATTAAAATCAATGTTTAAATTTTTTTTTAAATTATAATTTTTTAAGGAACTTATAATGAGAGATGTGTGGCGGCGATATTCTTGTATGATATTGCAGTCAAATTAAATAATGTAAAGCCGATTTATTAAAAATTTTCAAATTAATATCAAATTTCAATTGTTTTTTTAAATTATTTTTAAATGTTAAATAAAAAAATTTACATTATTTAATTTGCTCGTATATTGTTGTTATGAATTTGACACAATGAATTATAAATGATTTATCAAAATGATTTGAACTAAAATGATGATTTCCAAAACGAGCACAGTAAGAAAACGAAAAAAACCAAAAGTTTGTAATTTGTTTTTTTTATTTCACAAAAAAGAATTTTAAACAATTTTAAACTAACAAAAAAATTTTCATTTTTTTTTTTATTAAAATAAAAATTCCTTACAGAATTTCTTTCTAACATTACAAATTCATTGTGTGTATAGTATAGGGTATTTACTGGTTGTCTAATTGTTTTATTTATAACTTCAATTAAAAATTAAACAAATAAGTTTGTTTTTGTTTTTTTTTATAATTAATTAATAGAAACTAGAACTTAAAAATAATTAATGGTTTTAAGAAACACAAAAATTTACAATAATTGTTGTTTTTTTATTTAATTAACTTAACTAAAAGAGCAGAGAAGAAAGGAAGAATTAAATTTAAATGAAAAAGAAATAGAAAAAGAATAGAGGCATTAAAAATATTATTTTTTGCTTTTTAACAGTTTCATTTAAGCTTTTTAATTTATACGCTTAAGGAAATAATAATAATTTTTAATTTAACATTATATATTTTTTTAATTAAACTTATATATCACGTCTAATCTTTGCAGTGAATGTTTTTATTATTTTCCTTAAACATATATTTAAGACAAGTATGTTATGTATGTGTATGCTGATTTTTCTTTTAAACACAAAACCTATAAATAATTGATATTTTTTTTTAAACAAAAGTAAAACACAAGATCAAGTTCAATTTGATCTTATTTTATGAAATATAAAAAGAAACGAAAAAAAAATTAGATTGTGTGTTGAAAATTTTTTCAGTTCTCATATTATTATAAATTTTGTGTGATTATTTTTATAATTTTTTTTATACTTATATCCAAAAATGTTTTTTTTGTTTGTTCTTTAAAGGCCGAAAATCACAATTTGTTTTTTTATTATTATTATTATTATATATTAATTAATATTTAAAATTTTTTAGTATTATGATTTGATTTAATTATTATCAATATTTATAGTAAGATATTTGCCTAAATGGTTTGGCAATATTATATATCACGTTATCTTTGCAGGTGGAATGTTTTTTATTATTTTTCCTTAACACCATATTTTAAGACAAGTCATGTTTATGTATTGTGGTATGTGATTTTTCTTTTAACACAAAACTATAATAATGATTTTTTTTTTAAACAAAAGTAAAACAAAGATTCAAGTTCAATTTGGATTTATTTTGATGGAAATATAAAAACGAACACGAAAAATTTTAGATTGTGTGTTTGAAAATTTTTTTCAGTTTCTCATTTATTATAAATTTTTGTTGTATTATTTTTATAATTTTTTATACTTATATCCAAAAATGTTTTTTTTGTTTTTTTTAAAGGCCGCAACAAAAACAAAAAAACAAAAAAAAACACAAAACACACACACAAACACCAAAAAAAAACAAACAACACAAAAAAAAACAAAAAACAAAACACAAAACAAACAAAAAAAAAAACAAACAACCGAAAATCACAATTTTGTTTTTTTTTTATTATTATTATTATTATAATTAATTACATTATTAAATTTATTTTGTATTATGATTTGATTTATTATTATCAATTAATTTAGTAAGATATTTTGCCTAAATGGTTTGCAATTGTTTTTGTTTTTGTTTCATTTTCTTTTTTCTAATTTGAAAAAATTTTAACATCACAATTTAATACTGAGCCCTAAACTTGATTTATTTTAATATTAATTTTGTTTTGTTTTATTTTTAAACAAATAATGTTGTGTTTTAAAAATTGTTTCTAAATGTGTGTTTTTTTTGTTTGTTTTTGTTTTTCTTTTTATATTTATTTTTTCAAGTTAAGACTAATTTTCTATGTTTTTAACACTATCACAGCCAATTTTTATAAGCCAAAGGGTTGTATAGCCAAAAGGTTTCAGTATTTTTTTTTATTAATATAATTTGGTTTATATTGTTTCATTTTTTTTTTAAATTTTGTTGAATTTAGAATTGGAATTTCGAGTCAATTTTGTTTATAAATTAAAACTACACAAATTATATGAAAAATAAAAATATTAATAATTATATAATAGGTTTTTGTGTAATTCTGCTTCTGAAAGTAACGCCACCGCTCCCATTACTTTAACCAAAGAAACTTTGAATTTTCAAAAGTTTTGTCTTTTTTTGTTTTTTGTTTTTAAGGAAGAAATTTTGAGATCGGATGTTTATATTTAATATAAATTATATTATCAAATTGTTGAATAATTTTGTAAAAGTTTCTTTTAAAGTTAATGGGTGGGGGGTTACTTGAGAGAGCTTATGAAAATAAATTAAAAGCACGACCTAAATAAAACTGTTAATAGCCTAAATAGAATTAAACAAAAATAATTGATGATTATCTAAAAAATACCAAAGTGTGCTCACACTTTTTCATACATTTTTGTTCTGTTTTATAATTTTATATAAACAACCACTAAAATAAAAAAGAAATTTAAATATAAATTTCCATCTACCTTTTGCGCATGTAATTCATAATTGTTACTCATTGGTATTATGTCTCAAGGCGAAACGATAGAAGTTCCAGTACGTATTACGCTGGAAATATTTAAAATTAGCAGAGCCTTGTTGATATAATGCAATTTTACATTGAGCATAAATTAATTTTGTGAATAATTAAAAGTCAAAACTTCAAAATCCGGAAATATGTTTGTCGACCTCTGCATAGCGAAGACTAAAAAATAATTTAGCATTTCATTTATCGGTTTACAAAATATTTTAAGTTTTCTTATAGAAATTTAGAAGTTATTGGTAAAAAGGGAGACTTTAACAATTTGAAGGGTTTAATATACTTGGAAATAGTAGAAATTTGACCGTAATTATTGAAATATTGTTAAAATTCCAAACGGCATGTAAGCACATATAAAGTTTTATAAAAGCATTAAAAACATTTTACAGGGAGTAATGAGATTTGAATGGATATTTATAGAATCTAATGGACTTATTAATATATCATTGAAAATGTTAAAATTTCATTATTATGAAATGTTAATGGCGATGTTTATTTCGTTAGACATTCGAACTTGTAAAGTTAAAAATAATTTTTAGGAAAATCAAGGCATCACTTTTATTTCTTGGAAAGTGAATAATTTAAGCTGTTGACACAACTCATGTATCGTTTAGGTCGTAGAAACATTAGCTATACCAAGCGTAACAATGTTTATTGCATTTGGCAATAGGTTTGAAAATCTTTTTGTAGATGTTTTAATGTGGTTTTTAGTAAAAAAAATTTTTTTAAAGAAAGTATCTTTTCTGTATATATTATGTTTGAGTTTTCGAAAATATAAGTAAATTGAAATGATAATTTTTAAAATAATAAATCCTAAAAATAGTTTTTTTTAATATTGTGCTTTTTTTTTTACTTCGGTTATATTATATATTAATTTTGCTTTTTTCTTTTTAATGTAATTTTCAAATGTTTTCGAATGGTTGTGGTTTTTAATTAAGTATACTTTGTTAAATATGCATAAAGTGTGTTAACTTCTCATCTTTTTGTCTTACTACATTATTAATTACATATGTATATAATTTATAATAATTCATTTTCTTCTTTCGGTATAATTAAATTCCAAAATTTTTGTTTTTGCGTTTTTCTTGAAATTACAAAATTTTTAAAATAAAACAAGACAGTTTGTTGTTGTTGTTTTGAAAGAAAAATATATATAGATAAGTATATAATATGTATGTATGCATGTATATGATAAAATAAAAGTAATTTTAAAACTAAATTTAAATTTAATAATGATTTTTTTTCTTTTCTTATCTTTTTTTTATAGTTACTATATTATTATTATATTAATATATATATAATTCTTTAATTATTATTTTAATAGCTTATATATTAATTGTTTTTTTTTATTATGTTTAGTTTTCATTTGTTTTGTTTTTTTACGTTGTTTATTATTATTTTTTGTTTTTTCATATAATATCGTTAAGATCACAGATATTCTATTTTAACTGTTCCTTTTTTTTGTTGTTGTTGTTATTATTATTTTTCATATTTTCACATGCAGTTTTCATTTTTAGAGTTTAAGTTGTATAAAATTATGTAATTATTCTTTACTTTGTCTGATATATTGTATATGTTTTGCTTAATTTTTTGTATGTTTTTTTTACAAAATTTTTATTTTTTTTTTAATTTTTCTGCAAAGTGTGCATATTTTGCTTGTTAGAAATAAAGAAAAAATTTTTCGAATTTTTTCTGCCTTTTATCGAAACGAGAATTTTTCTGTTGTTATCGAGATTTATGTGTTTTTGTTTTTGTTAGTTTAATTTTTTTAGTTAACCAAAACAAGAATTTAACGCATTCAAATATGAAATTTTTAAAATATAGCTTTAAAAAAATTAATTCAGTATTTTACTTAAAACTATTAGAGACTGAATAGGAAGCACGCGTAAACAACACTCAAATCTGTTTTTATGTGCTACTCAACATAAAGAAAGTTAATTTCAGAAAATCCTAGGTATTCCATAGAATAATAAAATAAGAGTAATCAACGTAATTACATTGTTTTGTTTTTTTTTATTATGTCCGATAAAAAAATTTTTATTTTTTCAAAAATTCATTAACCGTTCTGGAAAATAAAGCGTTAATGTAGAAAGGGTTTATTTTTAAAACTTAATTATTCGAAAAAAGTAAAACAAAAAGAAAATTTTTAATAATCTTGTATGCGAAATCAATTTTACATGACGTCAAAAGTTTTCTAAAAGACGTTTTGCATAGAATATTTTGAATGAAATTTTTTAAATCTTTTGCAAAACGTTGCATTTTCCTTGAACTAATAAATATTATTGAAATCTATAGTCTGTCCTCCTCTATCCATAAAAATTATATTTGATTTATGAAGAGTACTCTTATAAATCGAAAATTTTTTTTATGAATACGGAATGGATCACATACTTAATTTTAATAAGTAAAAAAAATGTTATTAAAAAAATTACATCATAATATGGGACTTGAGTGTACACACTACTATACTATCCATCAAATCTCTAATAATTATACTGTTTTTTATTCCAAAAAATTATTCAAATTATATATGTTATCTGAAAATGTATTGTATATAGTTTATGTTTTTATTTTTTCTTTCTTTGCTTTATTGCTGTGGTAATCAGTTTTATATAAATTGTTTGTGTTTATTTTATCTGCAGGTCATAAGGTAAAAATAGTTTCAATTATTTTATCAACTTGTTTAGTTTAGTTGTTGCTTCAATTATTATTGTATTGTGTATAAGAAGAATAAAACTGTTGTTGTCGTCGTCTATTGATTGATTTGATTGTATTTAATAAATATTTTTGTTTGAGTATATAATTAATAAATATCGTTTTGTAGTTTATTTTGTCTATATAAAATCTGTAGGATAGCACCAATTCTATGAATGTGTTGTGTTTTTTATTTAAATTTTATTGTTTAGTTTACTAAACAATTCTATTGTAAAAAAATTTAACTATTGTCTTAGGAAAAACATAAACATAAACATAAACGTACATATATGTTGTATTATGTTAAAATTAATTTAAAAAAAAAAACAAATTAATTAATTAAAATGAAAACAGTTTAGTACACAAAATATGTTTTTTATACTTGTCACAGTTAATTTAATGAATACATAGTTTAGTAGTAGTAATAACAACCAATTCGATTTGTATGTGTATGAAGTAAATGGTTTTGTTTCGTTTATTTTTTTTTAAACGAGTTGCTTAAAAAACATTTGTAAGAATATTAAACAAAGAAACTTTACACAAATTAATAAAAAAAAAATTAAATAAAATGGATCACATGAGATCGTTTACTATTTGAAAGCAATGCGTGTTGTAATTTAAATTATATTCTTTAAAAAGAACAAGAAAAAATAAAGAAACAATAACAATGTTTTCACAATAAAAAAAAAGTTATTATTATCTTTTTCTTTCTTTCTTTCTTTCTTTGCTTGTTTGTTTGTTTGTTTGTTTATTCAGTTACAATCTGAGTTTAAACGTATAAATTTCCCGTAAGTCTTTCCTATTTTTTTTTAATATAAATTGTATAAAAGACTTATTTGTTATATGTTTTATTATGTTTTAATTTTAATTTTACTTTTGTTTGTAATAATTAAATTCTTGTTTCTTAGTTATGCAGTTGTTATTTACTTATCATTTCCTTTTTTTTTTGTTTTGTTTTGTATTTGGTAAAAACACATTTTATTTTAGTATTAATATTTCCGTCTTCCATTTTACCAGTATTACGTAAAAATAATTGGTTTTCTTTTTTATAAGTGTATATATAAAAACAAAAACAAAAAAAAAATGTGCTATTGAAAATGGGATTTTAAAGAAAATTTATTATATTGCCATACAATACATACATTCTTAGTGAATGTGTTACGATTTATATTTAGTGTAGTATATATTGAAAATCGGTATCTAAAATACATGAATTCTAATATATGCTCGCGTAATCCTCTGTTATATTTAGCAGATTAATTCTGTGAATATGAATTGCGATTTAATATTTTTACAATCTTGTTGTAGATTTAAAACTTACGCTGAGTTAGCATTATAATAAATTCTCTAAAAATTCTCCACATTTATTTTAATTTAATTTTTAATTATTTTCAACATTATTATATACTAATATATATGTATGAATGTGGGGGAGGGGGGAGGGGGTGTTGATAAAAATATAAGTGTAATTGATTTTTAGTTTTCAAGTTATCATATGCATTATTATGGTGTATATAATATTTCTATAACTCATGTTAGCGAATTTAATTTCATTCCTGCTCATTCTTGTTTTTGTTTTTACTCAGAATCTATTCTGAACTTTGAAAATTCTAGATTCATTTGATATATAGAGTCTTTAAATTGTTTTGTTTTCCATTTCTGGTCTTCTTTTGGAGAGTCTTTGAGAAGGCTACACTAAAAATATTTCGTTCTTTAGTTTTGTTTTAAATAGTATTGTATGTTTTTGTTTGTGTATGTTTGTGTATTGTATGTATTTATGAATATATGTATAGTATATATATTTGTATGTATGTATATAACTATTTATATAAATCATTTTCATTTCATTTGTTTTACATGTGTTTCTTATATATTCTGTATACTATACAATACTTATTCATATATATATACATATAACTCTTATATACATGTATATTTTGTATATAAATATGTATAAATAGTAGTAGTTAAGTTCCTTGAATTATTCTTCGTCTTGTTAAAAATTTAAAAATCATTTCTATGGTATGTTGTTGTATTTTACATTGATGAACGAACGAACGAACGAACGTTTGTGTTCGTGTTTGTGTTTGTGTTTCAATAATAATGTTGCTGGAGATTATTATCTGGTATATGGTTGTTGTTGTTGCTGTTATTGCTGCTATTGATGTTGCTGCTGTTATTGTTACTATTACCATTACTATTACTACTGCTAATAATATTGTAATTATTATAATTAGAATTATTATTATTGTTGTTGTTGTTATTATAATAATAATAATAGTAATAATAGTAGTTTAATAATAAACTAAAATCGTTTCACTATTGCGGCAACTCATCCTTTGTATCGACCGGACTGGGTGATAAAAACTTTCTTGCATATTTGGGAAAATGCGTTTTCTCGTGTGCCTTCAATATTGTCGATCGTGAAAATGTCTTTCCACACATTTGACATCGAAATGGACGTTCACCTATATTTGGTTTTTATGAAAAAAAAAATATTCTTTTTAAGTCTTTATGTGCACCACGAGCAAATGCTAAAAGGGAGAACAAAGCGATGAAGCATAGGCGAGCTGCTATTTATCAAAGATTTATTTGTGGAAAATGATTTTCTAAGTTTTTTTAAGTTTGAAATTGAAATTGAAATACGGTTTCACTTATTTTCACAATAAACAAGACAAGTTTTAAAAGACATTCAAGTTAAAGTTTAAAGGTCAGCTTCAGTGGAAGTAAAATAAACTTTAAAATTTCAGATTTAAAACTAGGACAGAATAAGGGAGCGCTCTTTAAAAAATTATAAAAAAATCTGCCTATAATTCTTTGTCTAGAGCTAATTTTCCACATCGCTTTATCGTCTTCCCCCTATAGCATTTTTAATAGAAAATAATTTTATTTACTTACCTGTATGTACACGACAATGATCTTTCATGTGGTGTCGCAATTTAAAAGCTTTACCACAAAATTCACACTTGAAGGGTCTATCACCTGTATGTATCGGCAAATGTGTGATAAGTGAGGTAACATCGGGAAAACTTTTACCACAGAACTTACACAGAACAACACTATTCGGATCATTGGACGAAGCTGAAGAACTGGCTGCTGCTGCAGCAGCTGCCGCAGCAGCAGCGGCTGATGTAGACGAACCGGCGCCACTTAATAACGAAAAACTGCTGCTGGGACAACCACCGTTACCCGAAGCTGAAGAACCACCGCCACCACCACCGCCATCTCTACCGCCTCGACTGGATGAACTAGAGCCACCGCCAACACCACCACCGCTACCATCGAGATCCACTCCACGTGTTGTACAGCTGGCCAGCGTAGGAAACGGACAACCACTAGCCGCAGCAATAGCTGCAGCAAAGTCCATATCCATGGCAACGGCTGCTGCCACAGCTGCTGCCTGTTCTTGAGGATCACCGCCTGCACTTGCCATGGCGGCATTCATTTGATACGCTAGCGGTGACATATTAAGATCATGGGCCAATAAGTGCGGATGTAATAAAGGATGTGTGGCGGTTTCACGATATTCCAGAGTTTTAAGTGAGTGCGAAAGTATATGGCGCGTTAATTTATTTTGGTTGGGAAAACCTGCATTACAGTAAACGCAGGCGTAGGGTGGTGGTGTTTGAGGTTGTTCATGGACATAGCCGGAGGCAGTGTTACCAGTTGTGGCGGTAGATGACCCTCCAAGGCCACCAGCACTACCACTACCAGACCCACCGCCGCCTGCATTTGCTATACCGCCTAAGCCGTGAGGCGAATCGGACGTTTCCTGCAACAACACCAAACAAAAATCCAACATCAACTTCTTTTTCTTCATATGCATTTCATTATCTTAAAAATTTTATTTCAAGTTTTATTTCTCTTTCTTCTCTTTTTTTTCTCTTTTTCTTTTTGTATTTTTGTTTTATTTTTCAAAATTAGAATTTAATAATTTTTGCTTTTCCTTCGTTTTCTTTGTCGTTTTTTTTCTCTTTTGCTTCAAAAAACGATTCTTTATTTTTCAATAGAAAAATCGTTAAATTTTGTCTTTTGTTTTTGTTTTTCATTTACGAAATTGAAATTTCTATTAAAAATTTATAAAAATTGTTGTTTTCTTGTAATAGAAAAGAGTAAAAATAATAGAAAACTAAACTGAGAGGAAATTATAAGTTCTATATTTTTGTTGTTGTTTTTTTTCTTTTCTTTTTATTTTTAATAAATTATTATTATTTACTTAAAAACAAACAAAAAAAAAATACAATTTGCGAAGAAAAAAAATCATAAAAATATAGAAAAATAGTAGAAAAATTGAAAAAAAAATATATTTTTCGGGTTTTAAATAAAAAAAAAGTACATATTACGACTGACGTTTTTGTCCATATAGAGACCAATAAATTCATAACTGCAAAAATATAGAATTTTACTCAATATTTAAAAATAAAAAAGTTTTTTTATTTTAAGATTTTTTTAAATGCCAAAAACAAGAGGGGCTGGCTTTTTTTTTAGCGTTTTTATTCTTTATATTCTCATACTTTTAGGTTGGTTGGTAATGAGTTTTTCATTTTTCTTTTATTAAATTCCAAAATGTTTTCTATTCAAAACGTTGCTTTTTTTGTTTTATAAATTAATATTTTAAATTATTTATTATTTATTTATTTCATTATTTATTTAATTTTTTTTTTTGCAAGAAGTTGAATTTCGATTTTTGTTTGGGCGCCGTTAGAAACGATTTCTGTTTTATTTTTGTTTTTTTTTTTTTGTTTCTACTTTTAAGTTTTTCAAAAGTTGTGGTTTGAAACTTTTTTTTTATTAACAGAGTCACGCACTTGTGTGTTGTCAACTTATTGATTAAAATTTGACGTTTGTTCGTTAAAAATCGCGATTTGTTTTTTATATTTATTAAACTTTATTAAAAAATTGCTTTTACATTTTGTTTAAATAAAACACAACAAACAAATACAAACCAAATGATGAAAAAAGAGCGTTTGATTTTGTTTGTTTTATTTCTTGTTTATAAAAAAATAATTTAGAAAAAAGTATTAAAAAAATGTTTTGCTTATTTAATTCAATAGTATTTGCTTTTCATTTTCATTTCTCTTTCAGTTTCTTTTTTTTTTTATTTTTCTGTTTTTTTTTTGTTGCTAATTTTGCCAATTTTGAAGTGTTCCAAATTAATAAATGCTTTTTTGTTTATATTTTAAACAAAATATCCCCATTTTTGATTTCAAAGGGGGGTATACCAAATATTTTGTCAACTTAAATTAAAAACAAAATTTCAGTAAAAAAAATTCCTTTATTTTAAGCCGAATATCAATATCAAATGAAATTTTATTTTCAATAATAACAGAGTGTTCTTTTAATATTTTGTAGTTGCTTTTCTTTTCTTCATGTTTTTACAAATATTTTCAAGAAGTTTTTCCACTGCGTTTTTGATATGATTGATTTTAATAAAAAAAATTACAAAAAAATGTTCTTTACAATTCTTTTATCACTCTTTTTCCTTTTATTGTTTATTCTTAATTCTTTTTTAAAAATAGATTTACTTTCATATATGTTGTCTGTCGTTAATAATTTCAAAGTTTTCTTTTTTTTATTGTAATAAAATACTATTTTTTAAAGAATATTTAAACAAAATAATAAATTAATTAAAAACTTAACAACTTAACATTAGCTGTAGCCATTTCCAAAAAACGTAGATCAACTTCTTGACAATAATTTTTCTATTAATTTTTTTTTTTTTGAACAATAGCAGCGCATATTGGTTTTTATTTTATTTTTTAAAATATTAATTTTAGATTTTCGTAAATTTGTGTTTCTTTTCTGTGTTAATTTAAGTTTTTTGTGTTTGCATAACGAATTTTTTTAATTTTCATTTTTGTGGATATTTTTTTTTTGATTATTTCTACTTAAATAATAGCTCACATTAATACTTAATTTTATTGCGTTTAAAATTAACCGTTCAGTTCAATCTTATAATATTTTATCTATCAAACATTGAAGAATTATTTAAACATGGCTAAGTAGCAATAAAATGCCGTTTCCTAATAAAGAATGCTATTAAGAAAGACGATCTGCTGGTAGTAACGTTTGCTATTTCTTTCAATTATGTCTCAAAAAGATAAAATCATTAAATTTGACTTTAACAATTATGCGGGTATATTTTTGACGGGATATTATCAGTTCATCTGTTAGCATTGGTCATATAATTATTGACATAACAATTACGCGACTGAATACAGATTTCTCGAATAAAAACTTGAATTAAATTTTGAGTTTTGTATGAGAAACAGACGTGTCTTGTAATTGCAGGAAAGTTTTATTTTATAATTGAAATAAGCGGGTGCATCTTCTAAATATTGAACATTTTAAGGCAATATAATTTGCTGAAATAGTATTTTTTTTATTAAATATTGTACTACTCGGTTTTAAATTCATTATTTTCAATGACTTTTTTTTTTAAATCTTTTTGGATTTTTGTTCTTATAGAAAATTTCTCACTTGTGATTTAAAAATCTGCTGAAATCTGTTTTCTGTATTGTTTAAACAGATTTTTTTCTATTACTTTCGCTTATTATTCGAAAGATTCTAGTTTTTGTTTATGCTACCTAAAAATCGACTGTGTTAAGTTCGTAGATCTAATATTGTAAGATTGTCTAAATCCGCAGTTTTTCTCTTCCTCAAATCGAATAAATGACGAGTGCTGGTGCAATAAAATAATTAGGACCCGAATACGAGTACATTATGTTTGCGGCATGCATTATATGTCCTTATCATAATGCAGCAGACCTACATTTTCGGGGCACTCTGCATATATGGACACTTTTGGTATTAAAAACAGAGTTCCGTAAAACCAACATATTATTGTATTATACAGAAGAACTTGAGAACTACCGCTATGGAGGAGAATATATATATTTTTTTACCTTCTAGCCCCTTTTATTTTTAAGCTATTTAAGAAATAAGTTCATTCTAAAACTATTGAGTTTTCAAACTATTTCCTATTCCATTGGATGCCCTGGTAGTCTAATGAGTGTTCTGGTTGGTAGTGTGCCAAACTATTAACGTGATTTTGGTCTATTACACTGCACAGACCATAAAGGCTAAGCTATTCAGCCCATATTAGTTAATTATTTACCCAAAAAAGAAAAGAAACAGTAATTAATACGAAATAAATATCGGATAACTGTCAAATAATATTTAAATACTGAATTACATCGTTTGAAACATATGTCATGAGATTTTCTTTCTTAATTTCAATTAAATATTTAGAAAAAGTTTTGACTACGGTTTGTTTTTCTGCACTCTCATTTATTTGCACAATCGAGGTAGTCTAAATTAGAACTTTGTGTTCACACTCCATTTCTGATATCTTGAACAACGAATGAGACTCTTATAGCAATAATTTGGCTAAAACTCTCTAAGAGTAATTAATTGCCACGAAGAAAGACTGTTAATCGACGTCAAACTGTAGCTTCCGCCACCCTTTAATTCTTTAATTAGATTAAAACTCAAAACTTTGGTTGTGTGAGAATATATATACATATATAGCATATATACATATACATATAGCATACATACATATACATACATAATTGGCCATTACAACCCTTCAGTCAGGATTAAGGCCTAGCTTCTCATACCACTTATGTTGTGTGTGTTAATTTTATACTTGAGTGGCGGGGACCTACAGTTCAAAGTCAGCTTCGAACGACAGATTTTTGAGAAACTTTTCATGGCAATTTTATTTACTCTCAGAGTTTTTGCTAGAAATCTGGTGAGAGGAAGCCACTGAAGAAATATTTTTTCATATTTCGTTTTTGATGTCTGACCGGAGATTCGAACCCTGGCATTTTAAATTGTAATATAAAAAAAAATAATTACTAACTGCGTTACAGAAAATTTTCTATCTTATTTATTCGAAAACCAAAAATATTTAATACTGCAGTATTAAAAAGATACCGTTTTAAATCAAACTGTCTGTCTTGTATTCTAAAGCTTCAAATACCATTTATTTATAGATCACTGAAGTATGCGTATTTTTTTATTGTGTGTTTCTTCTTAAAAATATCCACAAAAATATTAATTTTTTTAAATTTATTTTTCTTTTATTTTTGTATGTATGTATACATTTATTATTCGAATTGCTTTTATATGAAATTTTGATTTATTTTTTCTTTTAATTAAAACTTCTATGGTTTTGCAATATCAAATAACAGAATAAAAAAAAAAACAATATTAATAAATATTTAGAAAATAAAAAATCACAAAATTACAACATTTAGTATATTTACGAAAAAAGAAACACATTTAGTTTTAAAAAATATTTTGAAATTTTTTTGTTTTTTTAGTTTCATTTATAATTTTTATATGTATGTATAAATTGTACACCAACACATTGAGAAGTATCATTAAAAAGAGAGACATCGATATGAGTTAAACAATGAAAGAAACAACAAAAAAAAAAAATCAATAAAAATAGAAAAAAAAAATCATAATAATTACGCATATTTAAAATACTGAAATACACAGACACACATATATAAAGAAAATTTGTATAAAAAAAAATCTTGATTTTTCCAAATAAAAACCATGTTCTTGAAAAATAATAATAATTTACATAAATAATTAATAATTTATGTAAAAGCGTTCCACACATATTTAAATTGTTTTTACTTGATTATCTTTTTTTTTCGTTTTTTTTTGTTGTTTAAATGAATTGAAAAGAAAAAACTCCAACATCAATATATAGAGTATGTACGAGTATGTGTTACAAAAATAATATGTACGTATATTGTATAAAAGTATAATAGTGGTAGTGTAATTAGAAAAAAAATATTTTTTTTTTTTGTAAATTTAATAATAAAAAACACCAAAAGCACTTTATTTTGACGAGTATTTTGTTGGTAGAAAAAATTATTTTTTTTTATTGATTGTAGTTTGTAGCGCACTGCACAACGTTTGAATATGATTAAAAACTTTACCCCTCTTGTTTTTTTTTTTTTTTTGATGATTTATTTATTTTTTATTTTTACTTTTTTTTTTAAGTAATAAAGTAATTTTTTCTTTTATAAATTTAAAACAAAGTATATAGTAAAGTAATACAATATGAAATTAGGAAATAAATCATTACTTTTTTTTTATAAAGATAAACAAAGAAATTAAGTGCATGAATTTTAAATTTTTTTTTTAGTTCTTGGGTTTTGTTTAGCAAAAGTAAAGAAGTTTTATTTGTAATGAAATAGAATTAATTTTTTTTTGAATAAGATTAAAAAAATGGATTTTATGTTTTACTTTTTTGTTTTGGAGAAAGCAAAAGAAAATATAAATGAAAGTTACAATTTTTATTTTTTTTTTTTTTGTATGAGAAACTAAATTTTTTTAACGTTTTTAAGCAGTTTTGTTTTTGGATCAAATGTTTCTATTTTTTTTTTAAATTTCGGGGTTAAGCTTATGGTTTTTGAAAGAAATACATTTTTTTTGTATAATTTTGTATGCCAAATGTGATTAACTAGTAATTATAATTAAGCAAAGTTCAGAGTTTAATTTTAATATCTTTTGAATACAATTTTAACCTAATAGTTTGTTATTTGTTCCCTCTTATTTTAGCCTAGGGGTTTAATGTAAGAATCTAAAGCTTTAATCTATTGTTACTACCTTCCGAACTGTATTCAATAATATACAGATAGTGAAGTGTAATTTCCTAGGTAATATGCTGGGTTCAATATTAATCAGAGACTAGTCTGTTATAGTTTGTACTCATAAAAAAATTGTACTCGTATGTTAAGCGGGATCAAAAATCCAAGGAATATATTTAATAGGCGTAATAATAAACACGCTTAGAAATGGACAGTAATTCGAACTTGGTTTTGGAATTATGGCGTAGTTGTGTGGTTTTCGAGATAAAAGAACAAAAAAACACAGTTTTTGGATATATTCGAGTCGCAATTAATATATTTTGAAATAAAATTGCTTGTCATTAAGAACATGAGTGTTTGTAAGAATTCTATAAATTGATTTAAATTAATTCGCCATTACAGCACTCTTTATGAGGATTACTACCTAGATTCTCACACCGCCCATGTTGTGTGTGTTGTTTTTATTCACGAGTGTTATTACACGTACTTTAAAGTCGACCCCTAACAATAGATTTTTGAAAAAACTTTTCATGGCAATTTTCATTTACTCTCAGAGTTTTTGCCAGAAGAACACTGCGAGGTAGTTGCAGAAGGCATACTATCACCTAGATTATGGTGACTTCATATATCGTTTTTAAGATCAACGAGTATACTTTTGGATAGCTTTTCGTTTATGCCACCTGCGCAGCTAATGCGTGAATAATACTCCACAATGTTAGTCAGCAACATTAATTTAGATTAAGAATTAATAATTTGCCCATTGTTTACAAAAACCAGTGTCTCTATTGCCTAGTAATTTAACTGGATTGTAGAGTTTACCAAACAATGACAGTCACTGAGTATAATGATAATCAACGTTGAGTTTGGCAATTAGAAACCCATTTGTGTCAACAAAATCAATCTATTTACTACAAAATAACCAATAACCTTAACTATGCTTATAAAAACTAAGTATGTTGGGTAATTCAAAGATATCGATTGTGTTGTTTCTAGCTAAAGACTGATGGCAACTTTATAATCCTAGAATCTAAAATCGTCTGCTAAGCTGGAAAAACGTGTTCAATAAAACTAAAGCTAGGCATGAAGTTGCCATAGTCTATTAAATATTGGGTTAGATGATTAGATGTGAAGCAGTGTGAAGATGGGTTTCAACCCTCAGTAGATTTCTGGTAAAAACTCTGAGAGTAAATAAAAAAATTTCTCCAAAAATCTGTCCTTGATCTTATAGATCAAATTAGCACACACAACATAAATGGTGTAAGAAACTATGTCGTAATCCCGTCTGAAGAGTTGTAATGGCTAGTTTGTAAGTATGTATGCAAGAAGCTAGACTATGATCCTTAAAAGCAATATAAAAAATGTCAAAGATGTCATGCCTCCTTTATATGTAATTTTAAATTTGTAAACACTTGAGTATTTCTAATAATTTAAACAATTCAAATGTCTATGTACTACCCTAATTCAAAAACATGCATGCCTGTGATCTGTGGGCCATCAGCATGATGACAACTTGACTCACAAAAATTTGTTGACCATTAGATAAATTAAATTTTCGCATAATAATCTAAATGATGCAGCAGCATTAGATAAAGTGAAAAGAAACGGAGGTTATTAGCATATTACCACACATTGAATTTTAGGCCAAAAACTACAGAACACAATACAACAACAACAATGAATGAATACAAGAAAAAAATCGATAAGCTCTGTACAATACAAAAGTCATTTGTTTACTAACTGACTGACTGACTGAATGGTGGTATGAATAGGAAAAAAAAAGAATGTTATACCACACACCCATTCATAGATACATACGTAGTATGCAACATTTGACCATATAACAACCAATGGGTAAAAAATATGCCCGAAAATGAATTTTCAATATTTCTGAGTAGAAGAATTGAATAGAATTGTAAGTACGAGTGTAGATTGTAGGAAAATCTAATGCAAAGTTCAATTTTTTTTGTCTTTCTGTATGCTTTGAAGAAATGAAACAAACAACTACTGTTATGGGAGGGGGGGGGGGTTTGTTTTTGTTGTTATTGTTGTAGCTGTTGTCGCCGGCGTTGACATATCAGTTTGGCCATGCGGGTATTTGGGTCAGTGAGGTCGCTGCTTAATGGAAATTTTGTTACATTAAAATTGTCAACGATGATGACAATGATTGTTTTAGTCATTATAGCGTCGTACACACACACACACACACACACACATACACAATATAAGCCAATAAAGAATGATTCGCATTTATTGTAAACACATTTATGATGATTGTGATGAAGGACATGGACGGATATCATAAATGATGTTATTTTTTTTTGTGTTGTTTGTCGCAATGCGTTAAAATTTAATAAATTTTTATTTGTGTTTCGAATTGTTGTCGATTGAAATTCAATTAAACTCATACATGACATGTTTCATTTGTTTGTAGATTGATTTTCTGTACGAAAGATTTCTTTGAAAAGTTTATTATTACATTTTAAATGTTGTTCACATTGATTTACTTTGGCTTGCACTGACAACGGACGATGGACGATGGACGACGGACAATGATGGACTTGGTCAATAGTATAGCAGCACAACTATTATGTCAAATGTTTAAATTGAAATTCATATGAAATTGTCTAGTGAAAGACTATAATCAAGATAGAAAATCATGTTGTCTATGCTGTTATTACATGTACCTGGACAAAGAGTTAGCAGTTTGCGCCATGATGACAATAGTGGTGGGTTAAGAGAAACAGAAAAAGGAAAAAAAAATCAAGGGAATAATAACAATAATAAACAAAAACATATAAAATCCATATGAAAACCGTTGTTGAACATTAACTAACCACTTTTTATGTATAGAACAACGTTTATAGAGATGATCATATAGAGCACAACCTATTTGCTGCAAAACGTTTAAAAATATGGACCTCCAACAGTATATGTATATATTTGTGTGTGTATGTATGCGTTATTTTACTGGTTGCTTTTTGTCTTTAGGCCATGTTTCAAAAAGGAAAATACCAACAAATCTGAAAAACTAAACATAATGAAAATTCATTACTTTAACCACTCCCCAAACAAAGTTGGAAGAAAGTTGAATGGTTTGCTGTTGTTGTTGTTGTTGCTGTCCTATCACTTAGTCAGCCATCCAGTCAGTCAGTCAGTCAGTTTGCTTTGGCTTCTTCCTCTCAAAGACAGCAGGCAAAGCACGAAAGCCAGCATTTATAAACTCCCGCAATTTAACAATAAAAAAATGTGCCATAAAAAATAAAGTCAGGATTTTAAGTCAAAATGCTCAATATGGTCTAATAGCCAACATTTAAAATTGACCACACACATTGCAGAGAAAGAGAGTTTTGTCGAAAAGAAATAATACAAACTGGTAATTCAGTTACACTAAACTATGCCTCTATCATTATTACCATTAACAAGAATGAACGCTAACGCGACCAGAAGCGTAGTGTATGCGGGGAGACACAAATAAACAAAGTTTTAAAAAAAAAAAAAACGATTATTTTCTTGATAAGATTCTATTCTAATACAGATTCTAATAGAATTAAATTTTATATATGGGAGTACAGAGCTTACTTGAACTAACTCAGTGGCCCATTGTGATGCCACATTATGATGTAATTTGGCAAAATTGAAGCATTTATTTTTGACGTACCTAATTGGTTATTACAATTCTTTAGCAAGGATTATAACCTAGTTTATCACACTACTCATGTCCTGAGTGTTAATATTATCTATGAGTGGCAGAATCTACAATTTAAAGTAGACTCTGATCGACAGAGTTTTGGGAAACTTTTCATGGCAATTTTTAGTTACTCTCAGCGTTTTTGCCAAATGACTGTTGAGAGGAAGTCCTCGAGATTGCCAAAGCACTACTTACTCGAATTCGGAGCCATTTATTAATTTTCACTTAAAGTTGTGTTATTGGTTACTTAGGGAGCACAAAGGTCTTTTACTAGGTATTTCAAACATATTAGGGTTTCTTCTTTTTTTTTCATTGTCTTTGTTGTAGTTTTATTAGACAAATTTTGATCAACTAATTGGATGATTGGCCTACTATTGTGGGTATAAGGACAGTAGGATTGCCATCTGCCCTTTTCTAGGAACTACACCCTAGGAACTAACATAAATGATGTTGGTATCTGTTTAAGTCAATTCTGTCATTGTATAACCTTTCTATGATCAGGGTCAGGGGTAGAAAAAACCATGAAGATTAACGCTATACATACATACATAACATAAATAATTGGTCATTACAACCCATCAGTCAGGCTTACGACCTGGTTTGTTGCATAACTTATGTGGTGTTTGTTAATTTTACGCATGAGTGGCGGGACCTACTGTTTAAAGTCTACTTCATGCCAATTTTATTTTACTCTCAGAGTTTTTCCCAGAAGGTCAAAGGAAGTCGCTGAAGAAATATTTGAACCGTGGTCTAACGTCTAATAGGCCCAGACTACGGCTACTACAATTAACAATATTAGCACTACACAGTAAAATCTGAAAATGTTGCAGTTGTAAGCATTCACAGAGAAGATTCAAATACGGATAATTAAATTGAACCGAGGGTGAGATGCGAGGTGGTTACTACACCACTTGTAGCATCTGTACATTCTTATTGTCACAATGCAATAAAATGTAAACAAAAGTAGGGAAGCAATAAAATTGCTTATCCGCTTAAGGATTTGAAGCGAAGAAAATAAACGCATCCTAGCCTTTCGTACTCAAGTCATAAGTACCAAAATAGCAAAATTTTAAAACCATCCTAAGAAAAACGTAAAGGCCAATATTTCAAAAAAATTTTAAATTTCTTCAATAAATTTTTTTTTCTTTGAAGACTAACAATTTATTAGAAATTGAATTGTTATGCCGTAATTAAATGAAAATCTTGTTCTAAATCAATATCTACAACAATATTTAGCGAATTTTCAATTACCCCCTGACTGACCATATGTAAGGCGATAACAATCCTCTGCTTATAAGAACTACTGCTTGCCAAAGGAAAGTTCCCTTATTTATATTCGGCTCTGTGCCACGTTTGTGTTTAAAAAAAATCATCAACTTTATATTCATCGTTAGGAAATGGCAGCCAAAAATGGTGTACGTACGACAGCAGTAGAAGATAGAGCAGTGAATGGTGGTGGCTATCATTTGTATGGTTTTTAAAAGGAGTTTTATGGGACTTTTGCTTTTGCATATCACGTTTTTTACATTTTTCTCCCTCAATCTTTTTTCTTTTCATTATCGATGCGGTTCAACAAACATACAAATCGTTGGCTCAAACGAAAAAAAAAAAAAAACGATCGAATGGCTTAAAAGTTGTAAAAAAAGGCATTTTTTCTTGTTCTTTTGGCTGAACTTTTCAAACTAAAACTAACATCATTTTTCTCGTCTAAACGCATTTAATAGAGTTGACTTTAATTCGTTTTTGTTTTTTTTCCATTTTTTATTTCTTACTTGTCATATTGGCCAGGCTAAAAACTAACTGCTGCTGCTAGTTCCTCACAGATGCTATTTCAGTGTGTATGTATGTGTGTGTGCGTGCCTGTATTTCAATTGTAACCACACGCCTAAGTAAATTATCCTAGTCATCATCAAGTCAAGTACATACATATCTACGTACGGTTTTTTGTTTTGTTTTTTTTTTTTGTTTTTGACTTGACCATCGTATTCCACTAAAATTCATTTGACCGCAAAAACTGCAAGTTCAGTTTTTATTCCCTTAACCGTTAGATTTCTTTTTTTTCTTTTTTGTTGATTATATGGGTCTATGGTTTCATATAAACGGTGTGCATTTTTTTTTGGGGGATCTTTTTATTTAGATTTGTTAGCGAAATTCACTTACAATTTACATACGCGTTTTCCACTCTTTGCACTTTAATTGTTTTATGAAGTTTTGCTAGACGTAAAAAACGTTTTTATAAACTTTTTATTTAAGTTTTGGTGTGTTGAGTTGGTATATTTTGTGAAAAGTATTGATAGAACAGATATCTAGTTTTTATTCCTTTTCGGAATATCAAAAACTCTCTTTTCCAAATCAAATTATTATTGCGAAGCAGGTGTTTAATCTAATGTAGCAGAAATGCTACTTACAGGTATTGTAACATTACATGTTACCGCTCCCGACAGGGGGAGTATCCTTTAAGATCTAGTTAACATGGTATTACGTTATTATCCACAAATCCAAGGCATATGCATGCAGAAAACAAACTGGACGGTAAATATGTTCTGAAAAATATGAATTGCGCTTCAATGCCGATAAGCTAAAAGGCGTGTGCCATCACGTTCTTATCGTATCTGTCCTGATAATAAGCCTGTTGAGGAAGTACGTACCTTCACAGCCAAATCACATGGGGCAATAGTGTTAAAAATCGGATATCGCGGCAAAACTTATCATGGCAAGAAAGGATTTTGCAAACCTTCGAAAATTATGAACACACGTGCAACTATTTTATGCAACCAAAATATGAATATAATCGATGCGAATGGGAAGTCTGTAAGTCTGTGTATCCTCTCGTAGACACATGGACGGTGTCTGTGGAATAAACTGCCAACTTTTACCAATCGGTTATACTGACATATGTTGGCTCACAACTTTTCCAACGCAATACATTACAGAAAGATGTGACAGGCACCAATTGCTCTGAAAATAGGAATGCAAGAATGGTGCTGGATTGGTCACACATTCAGGAATTCAACATACAATATCCCAGAAATAGAATCTGCTTGGAAAGCAAAACCTCAAAATTTAAAAATAAATTTGACGACTTAAGTTGGTAGGCTAGTGGTATGGTAGCTTATATTGTCCCAGATATGAGATTTATAAGTCCGATACATGTCTCTCACACTACACCGAACATAAGATCTGAGTCATAATAGAGGCGTAGTTTAGCGTAATGTCTACAAAACCGTAATTAAATCATTTGCTCTTTATATGAACGTAAAATGTAACCGACAGCTGCTTAAAATATTTGAAAGCAAATTTTTATGAAAGCTGTACCGATCAATTGGAAACACAAACGACTATGTCTAAAGTTTTACTAGCGAACTCTGCTCATGCTCTTTGAAGGTGAGAACATAGTGGAACTAATAAAAAGGGCACGCACACACTGACTAACGATAACAGATAATAATTCCCCTTGTCAAAGTACAATTTAAAAGGTACTGGGACGAATAAAAGTGAACAATTTAATTTCAATTTTTAGCTGCTAAATTGATGACAAATTGGTTAATTTACTTCATAAGAGAAGGAACGTTTATTATTATTTTTCTCTATAAAATGCCATTTATAATGTGTTTTCCTAATATAATCGTACAATTAACCCAAATGAATAAATTTAATCACTTAAAAAATGTTTTCTTTTACGCCTTAAATTGCATTCATCACGATAATTTCTTTGTTAAAGTTCATGAACTTTTTTTGAAATTGGTTTGATAACCTTTGTTTTGAAAAATTTGTTTGTATTTTCGAAATGCATTGTCCTTTCGTTTATTGTCCTTTATGCCATATAATATGTAATAAAATCGCCCACAATATTAGAGTGAATCAACAACGAATTATAGTAGATTCAACACATGAAAATAAGACGTAAAACGAAAAACAACAACAAAACAAATACGATAAAAACAAATGCGAAACTTGAACCCACAAAAAAAAAGTGAAGTTCAATGGACAAATCCAAATTCTCATCTATAACAAGTTCAATGAACTTGATGGCAAAAAATCTTTAAGGTTATGTTTTACTATTTCAACAAAGAAAAAAATAATGTGCGATAGTGGCACAAAGACAAATTTAACGAAAAAATCATAAGAAGCCCAGAAGTCCAATCACAGTAAGCCAGAGTATAGACAAAGAAAAGACAGTTGGTTGGTATTAAGGACGAACAAAATACAGAAAATCCCAAAAAGCATTTGGTCTGTCTTTGGAACGACCGCCTGTGATTTCCAACGCAACACATTTAGACAATTGTCAGTGGAGGTGTTGTAGAGGAGTTAACGAACGATTGATTACAAGTGAGAAAGGAGAGCCGAGCAATGCTTATGCACGTCAGTAGCATTTACGAATGTACGTACGTACGTACGTACGTACGTACGTATGATTATCATCTTAATGTGTTCCTTGTGTTGTGTTCAAATGTTTTATGTGTGTGGTAACGATGAAGGCAGCTAACCGTGATGCTACTGCCTGATGATATTGATGACAAAATTGAATAAGGATATGTACGACAGTTACATATAAACATACATACATATTTACAAACACACATACACACACGTACAACTAAATATAAAATAACAAACCTTACAAACAAAATATAACGGAAAAAATATATAAAAAATGAAAAAAACAAAAAATAAAATAATAATCAAATATCGATCCGATTGCGTCTGGGCCTTTATTTTTATTTTATTCGTTCCTTTTTTTTTGCATTCTTACAAGCATTTCGTATTTTTTCAACGACTACTTTCGTTTCAACATTTTCTCCAGCTGCGTTAGCTTACACACATACTATACAGCTTGTCAGTCATCAGCCAGCCAGTCAGTCAGTCAGTCACTCAGCCAGTCAGTCAGTCATTTCTTAGCGTCTTTTAATTTTCTTGTAATTTATTAACTCTACCTCTTCTACTTTCCCCACTCTCTCTTCATCGTTCATCTACAAAAAATCTACGAAATGTTCGAAAAATAAAAGAAGAGCACACAGGCATTAAATAATCATTTTCGAAGAAGAAGAAGAAGAAACAACTCAAAAGTCCTTTCTTTCCGTTTTTCTTTTTTTACTACAGCCGCTTGTAGAGTAATTTTTTTTATTAAGGCCGCTTTTAGACACATACAAGTTTGTTTTCAAAATTTATCTTTTCGTCCATTTCCATGTTCTTCGTTTATTTTTTTTTTTATTTGTTTTGGGTACCGAAAAGAGAAATGTAATGTTATAGTAAAAGATGTCGAGACTAAATTGCTACATAGTTTTCCTTCCAGACTTTGGTTTAATTTGGTTTGTTTTAGTTCGTTGACTGGTGTTGGTGTTTGTTCTTGAGAATCCGGGGGAGGTTAGCGAATGGCCGAGAGACAGTGTTAATGTGGACTTTTGGACATTTTTTTTTTTTTTTTTGATAACTAAAGATGTCTGTCTACTCTTTATTTTCCTTGTTTTTTTTTTTCATTTCTTTCTTTTTTCCATTTATAGGTCTGTTTATTTTGGCGGCAAATAAAATTTCAAATTTACAGCAATTTGTCTGGGGTCAGAGGACGTTTGTAGTTTATCTCTCAATCGTTTTGTATTTTTTTCCTGTCATTAAAAAAAAAAGGACAAAATTTGTCTGCAAATTGTAACAAAAATTTTGTACAATTTAGGTAGGCAATTATAAGCATAAGATTAAAGGAAAATTAATCGAATTTTGGTGGTAGTCTGTTAATCAAAGTCTCTGCTAGATCACTTAACCTAACATACGAACAAATCTCGGAAAGAATCGCATACGTAATCAAGTTTATCTACAGAGTGCTATTTAGATGCCAAAACATTTGAGTCATTTATAATTGAAATGGTTATCCGCCAAGAAGTGTGTTTTCCCACCATTGGACCGCCTTAAAAAACATAAATGATCTTTATTTTTATTGTGTGGTGCTATCAAATAAATTCCAACCCATGAAGTTGGTCTGCACATATTCCTTCAGTAATACCAATGTGGATATTTATAATACTTTAGGCATTAGTCGCTATAACAATACCATAGGAGAGTATTAATTCTACCATAAACTGGGATGTACAATCGCGAAAAATAGGTTGTAAATGCTGGGGTCTGGGGTCGGTGTATAATCCCTTGGTTCTGGCCAAACGCTACAAATAATTTTGAGCTACTTAGTACTAAAAAGAAATAACCAATACAGTACGACATTGGAGCCAATTTGCTTGAAGACATGCATTCAAATCCACAAAAAAAAGTTTGTGAAGGCGGCATTATCCTAATGGCCATCTGAGAATATCGTGGTTGCTGCATGATATTTTTCAAATTTCCTTGAATAAAGAAATAAGCACAGTCCTAAACCTTGGATCTTTAAGGACCATATCATAATCAGCTTAAAGTGTACGGAAACCATATCTTGAAAACAGCTAAAATTGTATGGGAAATAATGCCCGTCCACCAAGTCGCTAGAAGGCTATATAGCTATTGGATAGGACGAGAAAAGGATATGGTGGCAATGTGGCCGAAAAGTAAGATGGAATTGAAATATTTCTACTTAGTTTCAACCTACTCTACACAAATATACATGTTTGAAGGAGAAACTTATTTATTTCACATACAATTGTGTATTCCAACAGCTTTGATAGAACGCCGCGGTCATATTGCATTAGCATCATCAAGAGTTTGTCGAGTCCACTTACCTTTGGACACATGTTGTATAACATTTTTGAAAATGAATTAAAAAAATTATCTTGCTACAGTCTAACTGTGATAATTTTCGATGCTTAAAGTTTTAAATTTCGTTCATGTTCGATTTATTATTGCAAAAATCCTAAATTTATTATGATTGTGTCTACATGCAAGTACTACAATATCTTTAAAAATATATTCAAATTTTTTTTCTTTATTTTTTCTTTCTTTTTTGAATGTCGCTTTGCGTTTAGCATTTTATTTTCAGAGCCAAAAACAGCCAGACAGAATAAAACAATAATTACAACAAAATATTTGCAAAATAAAAAAAAGAAAAAACGACAACAATTTCCAAATAAACATAGAAAAGTTTGAATCTTTGAGTTGCATTTATGCAACTGCAACAGCAACAGCAACGGCAAAAGCATCGGCAAGAGCAGCAGTAGCATTATCGACAAAAATATGAATTTGCATACCCAAACTCTGTGTGTGTCAGCAGACCGCCCAACTCTCACCAGTAGTAGCTGCAACACAATACACAACAATAGAGGTTGCAAGTTTTGAATCAACAACATCAAAAACGAGACAAATGAAAACTGAGAAAAAGGAACATGGAACGCACATTGTGCACAGGAGATGCAATATTTTTTTTGGTTGGCCGGGGTGAAAAACAAACTGCAGGCTCATGCCTTTTATTTTATTTCATACTTCTAGTCTTTTTTTGTGAGTTTTAAATGCGCCAAATAAATTCACACAAGGGTAAGGGGTAATGGTGAGGGCGAAGTATGACAACAATTCGTAGCAATCAACCTAAAACGCAGCGCAACGATGCTGTGTATATTCTGTTGTTGCAACAAGAGATTTTTTTCTTTCAAAAAAAAAAAATATTAAAATATATTGTAGTATGTATGCATGTATGTATGCGTATTTGTATAGGTGTTAGAGTGTGTGTTTGGCAGTTTTCATTTTTATTATTATTTTTCTTTTATTTTCCTTNTTTTTTTTGTCAATGTCAAGGCAAAAAGAAAATAATTTTTAAAAAATTTCTTTTTTAATATTTATTTTTATATTTTCGCTGTTGTTATACACACAATCAGTGTATTAGTGGCCATGTGTGTATATAGACGACGCAAAGTGAAGTAGCATTTTAGGCGTTGGAGTTTGTTTTTTAAAGTTCATTTTTTAAGCGTATGCTGTGTGCGTTATAAGTATTTACAGTTCTGTCTCTCTCTGTTTTTTTTTTTTTGTATGTCTGCGTCTACTTGACGATGATGATGATGATGTAGATGAGCCAGACAGACAAACAGCGTGGTGGACAGACTTTAGGCCAAGTGTAGTGTGTGTGTGCAACATCAGTTTGTTAACATACACCGCGTTAGTCTCATCCGTATTCTTTATTTATATTTATTCTGTTGTTTTTGTTGTTGTTGTCGTCGCCGTCGTTTTTTAAGAACTAATTAAAATAAACGTCAAAGCAAGTGAATGCGCCTAAATGCACACACACAACATTTTATAGATTCTCTTTTTTTTGTTTGTATGCGTTTTTATTTTTATTTTCTCTTTTGGTTTTTCATTTCTTTTTTCAAATATTCAAATAAAAGCTTTATTTCTTTCCTCTTTTTTTTTTTGGTAAAAATATCGAAATGAGTTGCATTTATTGTAACCTACGATATTTCCAGTAAAAATGCTGCTGCCTGATGCTGTGCTTTAATTCACAAATGATTTGTTTTCTTTTTTTTCTTTTTTTTTTGTGCTGGCTTGCTTGCAAGCATTTGAAATTGTTGTTGAATGCATACGTCTAACGAACGCATCGTTTGATTTTTTCTCTTTTTTTTTCGTAACAGTATTTAATACAGAGAATGAGATACTGAGACTTGATACTATCTGATAAGGGCCATATAGTATGAGTATTTTTAATATACTATTTGGTTTCATTTTCCATTTTTTTTTTTGGTTTTGTTGTTAATAAATATTTTTCGAGTCCATTATTTCAAAAATTAAAAAAACGCATGAGATGATAGGTATAAGCAGTAGGTGGGTAGGGTGGTCTCATTAACATTAAAATGTCCGTGTAGAGCTGGGAAGTTGAAGAAAATATTTGCTCGAGGCTAATTTGTTTTTTAATAATAAATTCTCAAGAGTTTATAATTGGTCTTTTGTTTTAATTTGGTTTCAAGTACCTTAATCACTGTTTAAATATAAAATCTCGCAATGGCAATGACAAACGAATGGAAAATGCGGAATTATTTCAATGTTAATTACACAAATTGTTTTGCATTGCATGTTGCAATAAAGACTGATCGAATTTTAAAAAGAAATACTCAATCTTGTAAACTCGATTTTATTACATCTTGAGAGTCACGCCCAATAGAGTCCAAATAAAGACAGAAATCTCATCAAGCATTGATAATATTGGAAGCTATAGGACGTGTGGTATGGCTTTTCAGGTTTCGTATTCAAATAATAATATTGGCTTGACAGTAATACTGGCCTCCAGTATAATATTTAAGAATTGTTGAGACTGTATACATCATTTTAAATAGTGCTACAGAATCCCTTGTTATGGTCTTTAAATCTGAGTAGCACATTGAGTACTTTTGGTATTTTCGAAGAGGTGGCTGTCGAGATATCGTCGCCTAACTTGGAGCCATTTATGTTACAAAGAGAAAGAATTAGGATTATTTTCCTTGCGTTGCAGGTTTACTGTATAAGATTTCTGAGGAAGTATTCAGACCTATTCTAGAAACCTATGTTTAGAGATTCAGACTGCCTTTAGTAGTTGTGGAAGCGGAAAATAATTTAATTTTCAATCTGTTTAGATGCTCTAACAATATGAAAAAATGGCTCTTAATGAGTGAAAGACATCTCTTATTACATTCAGAATAGTTTTATTTTTCTGATCCTGTTTGTATTTTGTTTTATGATTCTTATTTTTTTTTTCTTTTGTAAACAGCAGTAGTATTAATCGAAATGTCCCCTTTCTCTCTTTTTTAGGTACATATTGAAACAGCTACTGGACTACGATTGGATAGAAATGGAATCAACATAAATCACTTGCAAAAGGAAAATAAGCCGATTAAATGTAAGTCAGATCTCAATTTATTTATTAAACAACATGAAATAATTATTTTATTATACAATTTCTTGCTAGTGAAACAAAATTAGTTTCGAAATCAAATTTATTGAAGTTTCTTTTACTAAAAATTTTATAATTTTCGTTGACGCTTTTTTGTGTGTATAAAATTTCTGGCAAAATCTGTAAAAACTATTCCCCTTAATTCTTAATTTTATGCTTTTTTTTATATACTCTAACCTCCTTCAACCTTGTGCATAGCATGATGGAGGGTATGAATGTCCCATCAAATCAAAGTTTTAATTTTTCATTTCATTTTCTAGAATTTCTAAAGTACGTGTGTTATTTTTTGAGTGGCAGTAATGTCCCTTTTTTTTCATATAAAAAAAGGAAACAAAATAAAATTAAAAAAATAATAAAAAAAAAAAATTTTAAACCATGGGAGGGGAGGTATACAATATGAGGCAAAATATATTAAAAAAAATATACTCCTACAAAACGTATGTAAATATTTACACGAAATATATTTCTGTGATATCCACATTCTCTTAAACAATTAAGAGCAAAATAATAGCAAATATAATATGATATTGCATACTAATTGCACAAAAATCGTACAACAAATGCTATATTTTGCCATCCAACTGTGTTCATGTGTTAAAAACTCTGTATACTTTATATTTATGTAAAGTAAAACATAGCATAGCATAGCGTAGTCATCATTGCTATCCTGAAACTCGCTCATACATTAAGCAGGGTTTATTGCAAGTCCTCTTTTTTTTTGGATACTGGTTTTGGTTAGTCGTGGTGGTGGTGTAGGTATTTAAACTCAACGCGTATGTCACCATATGCAAATATTGAAGTAGGAAAATAAACGAAAAAGTAAAAATACTAATAGAAATTATTTTTTAATATATTTTTTCTCTATTACAGCTGCTGTTGAGTGTTGAAGAGAGAAGAGGGCTTGAGTATTTTGTTGTTAGGCATTTGATATGTATAGAAAAGGATACTTTTTCTCTTCTTTCTTTTTATGTTTTTATTTTGTTGTGTGTAGTATTTACTTAGAACAAAAAGAACAAAATTAACAAATATCTGTTAAGCACTTAACAGGGGCTACAGTATACCTACAGTGTGATACAGGATATTAAATTTTCAGAACTTTAAAATTAAAAAATTAAAATGAATGGCTAGACAATATACCACCCCCTTAATAACGAATATCGATTTTATATACTCATTTATTAACTTTACAAAAATTTTAATGAAAATTCAACAATCAAATAGTGAAAATTATGGCTCTTAATTACTTGGGGAGAAAGTATAAATAAAAATTTTAAGAAACTTAAGAGAAACACTCACTAGGGCAAGGTAGATTTTCGAGTAGGTAGCGACCCATTATGTTTGTTCTACAAAACATAAAGGAAGCAAGTAATATAATTGGCATATAAAATATGTGTGTAGAGAAACAGAATAAACTGATAAACATATTCGTCTCAGTAAGCATGTCATTTCATCAGAGGAGTCTGTTGAAAAAGAATTAACCTTTTCCTAAAGTAATTAATCTTTAAACAGTCAAAGAGATGATGATCCAATGATCTCAAACTCCTCCTCACATCCACAAACCTTGCAGAAATCCTGCAGAAGAGCTCTGTTCGAGATGATCCTAACTAGAAGTTTCACATTGAGCTTGATGAGCCGCAGCACTGAGCTGATTTTACCACAAATACCGTAACATTACGATCTAATCTCTCAGTGCATCTGCTTCCTTTCCGATACCCACCTTCTAATGAGTCTATATTCTGTTGGCAGATTGAAGAATTAGGACGAATAACTATACCACAGTAGTCGCCGTAGTTTAAAAGGTAGTGTGTTGGCTTATTAGACGTGAGGCCACTTTTTAAACCCCTGGTCAAACATCTTCAACAAAATGAAATATGAAAAAATACATCTTCGTCGACTTCCTCTCAACAGATTTGTGGCAATAATTCTAACAGTAAATGAAATGAAATGAAATGAAATAAAATGAAGAAGTTTCTCAAACATCTGTAGTTCGGAGTCCTCATGTATAAAATTTACCAACCAAATTTGTAACTATACTCCCAATTGATTGAACCCAATCTAACAAACACGTCAGCCATTAATTCCTAGGAATAGGAAGAGACTTAAGTATTCGAAACACAGGCTTTTATGGTGTCTTATAGTCACAAACCACTCGCAACTTACACCAAACCAATACTATCGCCCACAGGGCCGCTTAACTCTTAACGAAATTCAAAAAACTTTAACACAACAACAAAAGTGCTTGGATGTTTCGGTAGTCGAACATAAACTCTAATTCTGTCACTCTACACTTTGTAAGTCCAATTTTATTTTTTGATATCTGAAACACGCCTAAAATTCAACGAATTTTTTGCTGTCTTTGTGTACTCGGTTTGACATTTATTTTTCTACATTTATGGCCACTCTGGAAAACTTTCAAATGTTCTTATTTTTGTTAAAAAAAGAAAACAACAACAAGAAGTATTGTATTGTTATTGTTTTATACTTTCCTTTATGCCCATACGCATCCCTAGCTTATGCTCAATACTTTGTATATATTTTATATAAAATTGTATGCATTTTTCCAGTTTTTTTCTGGTTTTTTTACACCCCCTTACACTGCACTTGACAAATAATTTTATTTTCTTTAGTTTTGTTCTTTTATTTTTGTAGAAAAATTTTCTTTTTGGTCAAAAAAAAAAAAAAAGACAGAATTTGTTCAGATTCGTCAAGCGTTACGTAGTTTAACTTCGTCATTTCATTTTAACATCATAATCATCGTCATCATATCATATACATAGAGATCATTATACACACTTGTGCACCACACATCGTCTCACTGTTGTATACTACGCTAAGGCTAGGGCTAGGGCTGTGTTATGCTATGCTGTGTGTTCCCCTACTTTCATTTTCAATAATTTTGTTTAAAAGTCTACTGCTATGAATATGAAGGTTTTTGTTCTATTTTTCGTTTTAACCAAAATGTTTCATTTCTTTTCTTTGGTTTTTATCAACAACATCATCATCGTCATCGCCGTCGTCGTCATCCATCGATGTCGTTAGTAAAAAATGTTAAAAATAAAAGAATCTTTTTCTCTTTTAATAAAAAAGATTACAAAAAAAAAAACAGAGAAAGAGAAAAACTAACAATTTTTCTTATTTTGATAAAAATTTCATTACACATACAACAAAATTTTTTTTATAAAGTATGAACACGAATACCATGTCATGTAGAAATTTATGTATGTATGTGTGTACATACATATAAAATATCCTGTTAACAATAAAATATTTTAAAAGTTTTTCTTTTTCTTGTTTTTTTTCGACTACGTACAGCCTTTATATAAAAATTTGTTTTTATTTCTTTCATTGCAGAATATATACGAAAAGCTTTAACTGTACGTACGAAAAATAAATCCTTAAAAAAATTATAGCAAGCGTACCTTTAGATTGTTATAGGGGGAGTTACGTATATATATGTATATGTGTGTACATTTATTTGTTGTTGGTCTTCTTGGTTTATTTTCCTTCGTAGTCTTTGGCCGTGTCAGGAGAATTATTTCTAGTTGTTTTGCTTTTCTACTTAAAACACCAAAATATTCGGGGTTGGGTAATCGAGAATTTTCTATGAATTGCATGCGAATACTACGTATACAATTTTATTTAATTTTTTTTTATATTTTTTAGGGAAATTTCCGTTTTTAATACAATATATTGAAAAGGAAGGTACAGTTGTGACAATAAATTTTATTGCACAACATGTAGGAATTATTTTTAAAATATCGAGATTTTAAAAGTGAAACTATTTAGTTGTTGCTAAGGCTTATATCACGTATCATTTTAGGCAATCTTTTAAAAAATAAGAAAAAAAACATTGGTTTTTATTATAATAATTCCACTCCAGAATATAGTAGATTGAGAATTGCTGCAAATTAAGATTTTAACTGCATTGTGAATAATAATTTTACATCGACAGAATAGGCTTTAAATGTTGTACTATTGCCAAATTATTTCTTAACAATACCGCTAATTAATCACACTGGAGCGTGGGTCCAATCAGGTTGGAGTGGATTAATCAATTGACAATCCAAAGAACAGATTTGCACTGTATATGGGAATAAGCTCATCTTAGTAATGAGGTAATTATGTTCCTGACAAAGGTGGTTCAAGCTCAAGGCATTGGATAAGGATTACCGGGGCCTGCTACTGTTGCAATGGAAAAATAGAATAGAGCCCATCGACAATCACGTTTAGGTTAGTCTAGCTATCCAGAGTTGTCGTAGTCTAATAGGTACTGTGTTAGGTTATTAGACTTGAGACCACAGTTCAAAACACAGGTCAGACATTAAAATCGAAATATGAAAAATATTTCTTCAGCGACTAACCAGTAGCAGCTTTTTAAAAAAATTTTTAGAGTAAAAAAATTGGAATGTATCTCAAAAATCTGTCGTTCGGAGTCGACTTTAAACTGTAAATCCCGCCACTCATGAATAAAATGAACACACACAACGTAAGTGGTTTGAGAAGCTATTTTCTAATCAATATGGTGGTCATATAAACACCATTTAAGTACTTATGTAAGAATCCGTATGTCTCTATTAATGTTGGATAATACTTTGTCTTGTCTTGCAGTGTAAAACTGAAATCCGGTCAAAATATTTTCAAAATTAAGAAAATATTTAAGTTTTAAAAATGTTTATTAAAGGACCAAAGAAATCCGTTTGGCATACATCACAAGGATTCTGTTTTTCTTTTAGAAGAAAAACAAGGATTGTGTCATTTTAATTACAAATACTGGTACTGGTAATCTGTTTGTTTATGCGTAGGTATGTGTATTTAATCATACAAATTAAGTTGACAAATTCTAGGCATACTTTTAGGCATTGCGTTCTCTTCATATTGAAAGGCATGAGGAAGATAAATTCTAAACATTAATAAAAATAGACGTTTAAGGCATTTTGTTGTTGGTTTTTTAAGAAATTTGGAATCCTTACTTGATAATTAGAAAACAATATCCTATGTTTTGAAATTAATTTTTTTTTTATAATTTCAATATTTGAAACTTTCGTTGCTTTAGATTATATAAACAATAAAAAAATGTTTACTTATATTTAATGACTAAATAAATTTAAATTAAAGAGAATATTCGTTTTTCCTCCCTCTGCTACAGATTTGTTTAGTTTACTCTGAACTTTGCTTATATTATTTATTTGCTTAGTTTTTTTATTTTTATTTCTATTTTGTTTTTGTTTTTATTTTTTATTTTTACAGGATCAAATCAATATAGAATTTATTTTTTTCTAATAGTTTTAGCCAAATAAAATAAAAAAATTAACAAAATGTCTATACATTCATGGTTGTATAAACACAACATGGTTGAAGTGATAGAAAGAAAGAAAGAAAAATAGAAATAAAATACAGATAAACTACAATAATACAATGCTATACGTTTATATTTGATTTAAAAAAAACAACGTACAAATCAAAAAAAAAAAAAAAAATAACAGAAATTAGTTTCAATTGGTGGACACATGCAAAAAAAAAAAAAAAAATTCAGAAAAAAACAATAAAAAAAGAGTTTATAAAACAAAAAAAAATTTATTTTTTGCATAGAGAGATAGAAAACTAAAAAATTTGTAGGTTTTATTTGTATTTTTTAAAGTTTAAGCACAGGTTTTTTGTATTTGTTTTTATATTTTTGCACGTTAAAGTGAAAAAGAGAGATAGAGAGACAAATAGTTACAACGTATATTTGTTTTAAATGTTTTTTAAGTTTTAAATAAAAGTGAATAAAAAGGAGGATAAAAATCATAGAACAACAAAGATCAACAAGGAACAAAAAAGCAAAAAAGCAAAAAAAAAAATAGTAGAAACAATATCAAAGCAGGAAATCTAAAATAAAAAGTGAAATACAACTAAAATTGAGGACACGGAAACATGCGACATTTACTAGATAAAAAACTAAACACAACAAAAAAAAAATTAAATTCAACAACAGAAACTAACAAAAACGATAGATAGACAGTGAGTGAGAGAGAGAGAGAGACGGAGAGAAATAAATAAATTTATTTTGTTTTTTGTTTTATTTGTTTTATACTTGTAGGTATGACAACAATATTGTGCAGAGAATTTCGGTTTTTTTTTCTCATTTTATTTTCGGATGAAAAAAAAATAAATTTTGGCAAAATATTCTTGTTTTCTTTCTGATTTTTCTTTTTAAATTTTTTTTAATTTTTTTTTTTTTTTTGGTAAAGGTATAGTATAGTAGTAGGGGTAGGGTTGGTAAAAGCTAAACGAATGAAAGTAGTTATTCTAAATTAAATTTTAGGTCGAATAATGATGTGGGGGATGGGAACTCAAAAAAATTGGCATAAGATTTGGAAAAATAACAAAGAGTCACAGTTTTAGAGAGAGAGAGAGAGAGAGAGCGTTAAACTGATTTAAATGTTATATTTAATAAGAAATTTATTTTCTTAGATAAAAACTAAGACCAAACACTGTATAATTTATTATTGCCTTAACAAATTCAAAGGGGGCCTTATTGATAATTTAAGAAAATTTTATTCAAATTTCGAATTCAAAAGCAAGATCACCAGAAACAATGTTTTCTTAGGCACCTTCTATAAATGTTTAAAACATAATATCAGTCTAGGAACGCTCTTCTCTAAACTCCTCATGTCTCTTTCTTATTTAAATGTGCATATGTTATGAGAAATCTTTATTTGTCTGATTCAGGAAACTGATATGAAACTTGACTGATTGACTGATAGTTTGATATTCGAATTGGTTTCGTTTCTTTACGAATTGTTAAAGTGTTATTATATTTATATTTATTTAAGTTTTTTATTTATAATAAATCTAAAACAATTAAAATATTAAGAAAAATTTAAAATAAAATTGAAAAAAAAATTAATAATTAAATAATTATAAAAAAATTCATAGACAAAGAACACGACGAAGAGCAAAAATATTTTGATTTATTGTATAAATATCCAAAATAGTATTGTAATAATATCAAGAATATAATATCAAATTAAATATTTAAAGAAGAGAAAAAAAATTAAAAACGTTGTAAGAGATAGTTTTTTTTTTTTTTTGTTTTAACAGAAATAAAAAACTTGTTTAGCAAAAATAGTGTGTTTTTAAC
>QOCX01000022.1:844052-865060 GCA_005959815.1 Sarcophaga bullata | reverse complement strand
AAAAATAAACAAAAGTAGTAAATGACATTATAACTTACCGATTCATGAGGAGTACGGTACTCTAAATCACCGCCTAACACACCGCTGGCCGAAGCTGAACGTGGCTGTAGATGATGGCGGCTATTGCTGTTGTCATCTTCACTGCAATCGATTTCTTTTTTTAAAGACTAAACCAAGAAGAAGAAAAAAAGAAGAAAATTTAGGCGAAACACGCACATTAGAATATAAAACACAATTGCATTTTCATTTTTAAATACACCTACCAAAGGCACCGACTGCACTGGTCCCAGGCCGGATGATCCGGGCACGCTATCACTGTGCAAACCCAAGGCTGTCGCCGCTGTTGAAACGGGACTAAGACCACCCGCTAAAACACTGGCTGAGGTGGAGGCTAGGCCGCTTAAAGCACCGCCCCTACTACTGGGACGATCTAAACCTGAACCTTCTCTGGAACTACGCGATGCTGGACGTTGTGAGTGTGTATCGAAAGCCAAAGGCAACGTGGTAGCCAAGGGCGTCGATCGTGCTGAATCTGGGCCGCCGCCCTCAACCATACTGCCGCCGTGACCAGAACTTTCTAAGCCCCCCCTGTGCGTTGTAAACTGAGGGCTAACTAAAGCGGCTGCTAAGCTACTGCTGCGTATTTTCATATTTAAACACACATCTTCCGAAATGTTATCACCGTCATCATCCAGTTCCATTTCCTCGTCTCCATATTCGATATCTTCAACGTCTTCGATTTTCTCAACGCCACCCATAGAATGATGACCTTCAATTCCACCCATTGTATCTTCCAGCGCTCTACTTACATCGTGTCTAGCTAGTCTTTCAGGCGAATTGAATGTTCTGATCGAATCCCTTTCTAAATCTTCACGTTTCTTCATTCCTTCCGCACTTCCACCACTAATACCACCACCCTCACTACTGTTGCTCTGCTTTTGTGTGGTCCCACTAGTCGTATGGGGTGTTGTACTTCTATGTTTCTCATTTGTATTGTTATTATTTACAATTGCATTTTCCTTGGTGTCTTCCTGTTGCTGTTGCTGCTGCTGTTGTTGTTGCTGTTGTTGCTGATGTTCTAAACGTCTTTGATACAGATCTAAGGGTAGTGGTGAGTCTTGCTCATGCTTGGCATGCAAGCGTTTGGGTGGTGAGGGACTGCAGCGTTCACTTGCATGTTCACGTTTCGAACTCACTGAACTGGTATGATGATGCTGCTGCTGCTGGTGCTGACTGCTGCTGCTACACGATGCACTTGTTGTCAAAGAGGTGGCTATGGAGGCAATTGTGCATGATGTTGCATTTGTTGTGGCAGATGTTAAAGAGGCGGCATTTGTTGCTATTGAGGTTGTCGTTAGGCCAGCAGCTGAGGCTGCAGCTAGTGCGGCGGCATGTTGCGCTGATGATATTGCAGCTGCTGCTGCGGCTGCAACCCCAGCTGCTGAGGTTGCGGCCGATGTTGAGGGTCCGGAGAGTGTTGCATCGACTGGACTGTCACAAGAGTTACTGCGCTTACAGGGCTGTGAATGAGGTCGTAGACGTTCGGGTTCACGTTCTGGTTCTCTTAGAGTCGCATTCTGATTTGTCATTTCTGCTAAACCCTTAACCTAAAAATCGATAACAAACGGTAGAAACGGTATAGTCATGGATAAATCAAAAACTAGATGAGGTGTATGTGTGAATGAATGCATTGCTTGATACTGACCTTTAAAGACTCAGCCGTTTTCAGCAGTGCCGATAACTGACAATATTGCACGTTTACTTCGCCTTTATACATGAATTCAACTAATGTTTGCAGTTCGGCAAAACGGACGTCCTTTAGTATCACAATTGGATGTTTTTCGGGGTGGTCCAGAAATAGGCTCTGGAAATATGATGAACAGGCCGAGAGGACCACCTGAAATGATTGCAATAGAAAATGTTGTTTTATTTTTATTTTATTTTTTTTAGTTTTTGAATGTAGTTAAAAAAAAAAAAAAGAAAACATTTTATAGCCAAATTGCCAAGTGTTTAGATAAGTAAACACATATTTAAAGCCTTAAAATTTATGACCATTCGCCTGAGGCTTTTCATGATGATAGAAAGTAATTTGTTGGCTGTTCTTCTCTCAATTTTTTTTTCCTACAAAAGTTTGCAAATAAAATTAAAAAAAAAAGAGAAGAAATTTGTAACAATTTTTCATTGGCGGTAATTGTCAGGTAAATCAACACTTTGTTGCATACAAGCAATTTATTTAGTGGCATCCATCCCCCCTTAACAAAAGCAAAAAACAAAAGACCCCCAAAAATAAAAAAAGGAAGAAAAAAGAAAAAGTCCGGTTGAACTAAAAATTTTTAGAAAAATAAAGGGGAGGGGAAAGGGTGTGGGGTAGTTACAAGATCCTCAAAACTAAGGAGTGTTTGTGGTGAAATATTTTATGAAATTTAAAAAAATTATTAGATTTACGATTTGCTTACAACATACACATACACTCGCATCCAGTAACTAACCAAATTGCGAAAGCATTGGTGGACGTCATCGTCGTCGTCATCATCATCATCATCATCATCAACAACAACATCACTGCCACCATCTCCACGACCAATATATGTATGTTGCTGCTGCGTCTAGGTAATGTTTTTCTGCATTTTTATGCATTTCAAAAAAGCGGCCGCCTTGGGCTTGCGAGGGCGTCAACAACGTTTCGTTGTTGTTGTTTTTTTTTGCTCTTTTCAAACTGACTAAAATGGAATGCCTTCAATATGAAATTCGTTTTTTTTTCCTTTTGCCTTACGTACGTATGTACGAATGTCTTTGGCAAATCTACAGCAAGTGCTGTGTACCGCATACTATATGTGTATACATACGTGTGTGTATATGCAACATACAGTTCAAGTCTCAACTAACTGCCACATTCATAGCGTATCTGACAATTACAGAGTGATGCAACTTGATATTTAGTAGATCACAAGTGTTGGCGTTGCGTTGTGTTCGTTATTCATATTGCCGTACATTTCAAATTGTTTCCCTATTAGTTTCTATTATCCATTCATCCATAGAAATTGTACGTACAACCTACAGCAGATCGTTTGCCGCTCATCAATGAATATGTTACATTTACGGCTTCGTAACTTGTGACAAACGTCTGTGTGTTCGAAAACCTTTTTGGATTTTGTAAATGACCCCGTTTTGCTTTGGTTGCATCAAGTGATCGTTTTATGAAAGGTTTCGAACATTTTTTTTTTGCATATACCAGGCGGTATCTTGCCGATGATTTGATGAATAGGATTAGGTTTTGAATGCGCCAAAACTTGAAATTACTCTTTCTGGCAATTACTCATTCAGTAAAATCAAAATTAACTGAGTTATGTGGCTCGTGGCATCGTCTTGTTGAAGCCACGTGTCGTGCAGTTTATAAGCTTCAACAGCAGGCCAATAAAATCGATTGTCATACGCTCTAAATGGAAGGCAACAATTCTTCCTGGATCAGTTTTGAAGAAATACTGCTCGATAATGCCTTCAGGCTTATTCATAATCATTTATGGGTTTTTCCAGCCTAAACAAGCGATTTTGGTTTGAAAAATGGGCTTCATCGCTGAAGAACATTTTGTTTGAAAAATCAGTATTAGAAGTCGGTTGCTCTAATACGCAATCAGCATGTATATGTAGTTATTGCATAAATTATGACGACAATGATCTTTCCGATTCATCATAGTCTAGTAGGTAGAGTGTTGGCTTGAGAGTCCGTGGTTCTAATCCCAGCTCAGACATTTCGAAGAAAACGAAATATAAAAATTTATATTTCCTTCAGCAACTCTCTCTCAGCAGCCTCTGACAATTATTAAAATTGCCATCAAAATATTCTCAAAACTATCGTTCGGAGGGAATTTCAAACTGTAAGCCCCGTCACACATGGTTGAAATTAGTACACACAGCATGGGAGGTGTGAAAAACTAGGTCGCTATTCTCACTAAAGGGTTGTAATGACAACTTATGTAAGTTACCTTGACGTATCCACTAAAAGCGGCCTCTTGCATGATACTTCACAGCTGAAGTAGCTGAACCTTGGTAGACTAGCGGTTTTAAAATCCCTAAATGAGATAACAAGATATGGTCTGAAAGAAAGCATAGTAAGTAGAAAGAAGATGAAGATTCTATCAAAAAAAAGTAAGAGTTTGTAAAGTAGCTCACCTAAAATGTCTCCAGCTACTCAGCCAGCCAACACAAATCTAATTTCAGTTTTTCCAGCATTTCTTAAATCAATTCACAAAAACTAAAAAAGTCCTTTGGGGAATTAAATGAAAATAATTCGTATTTTACTGTTGCAGTTGTTACCGCCTGTTGTGCGTTTTTATGTGGCATTTTATGGCACATCGATGTCGATTTTTATGTGAGCATTTTCGCCTATCCTCCACAACCCCCCACCCTCCTTCAATGTTAGCTATTTCACGGAAACAACGAACGCACTATCAAAACGAAAAAAATTAACACTTCTAATACAGTATGCACAATACACATACACATATGCACTTACAAGTATGCTATGCTTGAAAGGGGGGAACATAACTAGTTTATCTAACGTTAGATATGCAATGCTTAATGTACAAGCTTCTTTTAAACGCCTAAGGTTATGCAATGATATGCTACATTGCATTTCGTTTTTTCTTTCGTTTCTTTTTTTCTTTTGATACTTTCATTTGAAATTCGTGTTCTTATTCATGTTTTGTTTAAAACTCACGATTTTTTGGGTGAAATGGTTGGCTTCTTTGGCTTTTTTTTTTTTTTTGATTTCTTATGTTTAAATTGTTGATTTGATTTGGTTAAGTTAGCTTTCACATACAACAACTGTGGTGTCTTCCAGAAACATTTTTATGAATTTTTGATATAGAGGGCGTTTTTCTTTTAGCAGTTTTTGTAGATGATGTTTATGCGTGGAACGCGTGCACCTTCTCTTCTCTACTATTTTTGTTTTTTTTTTATGACAACCACTAGGTTTAGCAGGCATTTTAAATTGTACTTTATGAATATTTCGTGTGTTTATTTTCATTTATTTTTCTCGATTGCTGCTGCTCTGGTTCTTTATGATCAAAAGAGAGAATGTGCGCAGGCGCTAACGATTTTTCAGCTTACTTTGGCATCGTAAAATTTTATTATTATCGAGGAAAATTGATTTTTATTTTCGTAAAACGAGCATAAATATTGTATGGAACACTAAAATAATCTGGGTTTTTTTTTATAAATTTTTAAAAAAAATATATTTAAACTTATCACTCTAGCCTCCTAAAAAAAATATTAATTTCAATAAACTTTCAATGACTACTAGATTTTCATTTCCAAAAAAAAAAAAAAGAAAAAAAAGCTCAAATCATATGATGGTGTTTGAAATTGTTTTTAACAACATTTGCGTTTTACCAAGTCTTCCAGCCTTAAGCGAGCAGTCTTTCATAAATCCATGTATTGGAGTGTGTATCATGTCAGGTGACACACTACCATTCCATATGCGTGTGTATATGCTCTATGCGAATTCGTAATCACGTTATAAATTTAGTTTAGAATTTAAACAGTTTTTCAGTCCGTGTGTTGTTTTTTTTCGCTATGTTTTGTTAAAAAAAAACACCTCCCGGTTGTACACAATTTGTAGGCAACACTCTTGAAAAAAAAAAAAAACAAGAAACCTTCCCATTCGCTTGCTTGTGTACAATATTATTAGCGAAAATCAAATTTCCTGATTGTTGATGGTGTTTTTTTCGTCTTTTCTTTGATTTTTACCATAGAAATCTGACTGTGGCTTTAATTGATCGTGCCGTTTATAACGAGCATATAACGCCCCTTTAGCTAATGAACGCCTGAGGGGCTTATGAATTCTATGAATTCTAACGCATTTCGTGTTTATGGGGAACATTTTTCTTAACTCTCCCATACGTACGTTTAACGTTACGTTACGTGGTGGTGGCTGTGGTTAAAAGTGATCATGTTTGGCACTTTATAATGCCTTGATTTTTTTTTTTTTGAAAAATATGGATATTGAAATCAAATCAGTAACAAACGATAACATGCATAAATGAAGGGGGGAAAAGTGAAATGGAATAATAAAATCAATACAAATAAAATTTAGTTTCGTAATTAATTAAAAAGTTAACAAGAGGAAAAATAAAACCAAACGCATTCAATTTGCAATTAATATTCAATAAATCTCAAGTCATAGATAACTACATATGTATGTATGTACAGTATGTAGTTAGTATTCTGACGGTTCAAAATCCAGTATAGTCCTCACTTGAAAGTTGTCTTAAGTACCATGAAAAGTAATGTCATGAAGTAATTATGCACTACGACAGTGCTACGCCTTAGAAGAGAACCAGCTTCTGCAATTGTAAACTCAGCGGGTTCTGTTCATCTAGCTATCTTATGCGTTTAATAGCATGTTTCTTTTGTGCTTAGCCCTACACAGTTTGTATTCAAGTGCCTTCATACCACCTATTTTCTTCATTGTATAATATACAGGTACCAGAGTGCCTTGTAAGTATCCACTAAGGGGTTCTCAAAGGATAAACTTTGGGTGAGTGGTCGAGGCTTATAATTTTTTTCTTCGTTTTTTCCATTCTTATATTTCTTAACGATGATTTCTTATTGCTGAGCAATGCTTCACCTTCCCTTTAAGGAAAATTCTGTTAAGCAAAAAGGCAAAAAGATATAACGGCGTTATTAAAAATCCCCTCAGTAGCCATTTCGGTTGTGGATGACTGTTATGTTGTGTTACTCAATAATGGCGCACAATAATTTAATTTAATTTAGGTGGTCAAGCCAGTTTAGTGCATTTTAACACTCCTGTAAGTCGCCAACACTCCTGGAGACGCCAATGTAGCCACTTTTGAATAGGATTCCTACAGTTTGCAAGAGCAATCAATCGAATAGCATCTCTTCATATCAAATTTTCTATACCCTTGCCTATATCTTCGATACTCTTCACGGGGCGATCAATCATATCATAACTTAACATATCAGAAGAAAACTTAATTAGGTAAGCCAATTAATGATATGGGGACCCTCGGGTACATGAAAATTGCATGATTGTTACAGGCATGAGGATTCGGTATTCCTCGAAATGGCTTTTAAAGAAGTTTTCGTCTTATTGGTATGGTACAATTACCTTGAACACACAATGAATCTGCAACGGAATCCCTCTGGACCACAATCGATAAAGTGGAAGTTGAGGTACAAATTTTCAGTCATTAAAAGTACCCGAAATTATACTACAAACTTCAAATACTTAAGTATTGGAATAGTTTGTGAGAAATTATAAAATGAATGCAGTTTCAAATTTAAGATCTTCAGCATAGACCAGGAGAAACAAAAATTCGCCAACAAAATTCTAAACAAAAAGTTCGATTAGAACTCCAGGATTACATAGATTTGTTTACACATGAAACAGATTATTAGAACTAGAGGTTCACAAATTAGCTGCCTTACACTAGTAGATGGTGTGGTGATTTACTAAACGAGAGCCCATTGTTCAAACCCGAGATTAGAAAAATTTGTTTTTTGTTTTTAAAAAAATAGACAAAAACTAATAAAAACTCGGAGCAATAAAAAATGCCATGAAAGGTTTCTTAAATCTGTTGTTCGGAGTCGATGTTAAGCAGCAGTTTCCGTTACTCTAGGATGCAATAAAAACACACAACATGTATGGTGTGAAAAGTTGGGTTGTAATCTTGACTAAAGAGTTGTAATGACCAATTAATTAATTAAGTAAGTAAGTAAGATTAACAGAAACAGTGTAATTTAGTCTGAACACTTAGAACTTATCAAGGCAATTTTATTCATAAACTACTGCTGCTATTTCTAAAATCTCCATAAGTAAAGAGAGAGAACAAAGGCTTTCTGTCTGCCTGGGTGCCCTGATTACAATTGCTCAAAAGCAAAAAATACTTTTGCTGCAAACTTTTTATGGCAAAATCATTGAATAATTTTAATAAAAAAAATTAAAGCGATCTCCAGAAGTTATCATTTAGAAAATAACTCCAAGGCGATCAGTGTAATAAATGCTGGGAAGAGAGGAGAACACTAAATAGTGCTACCAACACTTCGTATGTTGCTGTGGGATATAGGAATGTAAGGTTTTAAAAATTTCTTAAGAATTTCAAGAATGTTTTCCATTTCATTGTGAAATTAATTGAAAAATACAAAAACTATAGAAATTACTGATAATTTTCAATAGAGATTTAGTCTGTAAATACTTTGCAAAACCATAAACCTTATAATCAAAAGCCAATGACTGGGTCTTAAATAAACATTATTAAAGAGACAGTATCCCCGTCATTACAATAATGTTGAAAAGCTTAGCTCTTTTTGTTTTTTCTTTTGTTTATTTTGGCCAATAAGAGAATTAAATGATAATATTAAGACATAAAAGACCAGCAATTTTGTAACAATTTTCCAAGCCAATATAAATATTTTAACTGTTGCTGGTTGTTGTTTCCTTTATATTTTTTTTCTTAGCCTTTTTGCTAGACACACACAGAGTTGTGTTTTGGCCCAAAGCAATTGGTTATAGAAGAATTGAATTGGAATATATTGTAAGGAAAATAAAAAGAAAAAGAAAAGAAAACATAAAAAAAAAAATTGCTAAAACAAATAAAATTATTATTATGTTGGTTTAAATGTATGTTTTTATAGCCACAATGCGAATGAATGCTGCTACAACACACGGCAAGACAAGATCAAAAGCTTAAAATCATAATAATTTACATATTTTTGTAGGCAGCTGGGCCCTCTTTCCAAAAACAAAAAAAAACGAGAAAAACGAAGTCTTATTTGAGGTAATACTGCTACAAGAACTACTATTACTACTGCTTTTAATAGTACTACGTACAGTATAATACGTATAATACTACGTATAGTATTACGTAGTATAGTAGTAGTATTTTTAGTTGGTAATACGTACATACAACCATTTGTTGGTAGCACTATTTGTATGTAACTTGCATATAAGTTGGGATTTTTTGTTTTGTTTTTGCTTTTCTTTTATGGCTAGAATTGGTCTTAATAGAAATGTTAACCTTTTGGCATTTTTGTGAATGCAATTTTTGGTTTTCTCTCTCTCTTTCTCTCTATTGGCATACTACTCTATTGTAGTTGCATGCTGCAACATTAAAATTCAAACTCATATTTCTTTGATTGTATATGTATTTGCCACATCTACACAATACTGTATGAATTTTTCGATGGATAGATGAATATGTTCCTCAGTTTCTTTTGGCCATTTGACCATAAAACGCCTACTGTCCTTTGTTTTATTTGTGTGTACAATAGCAATAACAACAACAACAAAAATAGTAACTTTGTATGAAGAAGTCTTCGGTTTTCCTTGCCATGGTTTATTTGGTTAGTAGTCACACCCTGTATTTCTTTTAATAGTTTTTTTTTCTACGTTCTTTCTTTCTTGAAATTATTATTCCACAAGAAGTTGTGGTGTGGCGGCTTTCTGATATCAGGGAGTAGTCGTAGTCGTCGTCGTTTTCGTCCATTGTAAGATAAAAAAAAAAACGAAATTGTTTAGTTTACTTTTAATCCCTTAAGGCATTTTATTGTAATTGTGGTAATAAGTTTATGGTAATTTTTTTCTTTTCGTTAGTTTTTCTTAACATTTTCATAGCATTTTTCATACTGTGCGTATTTTTTTTTGCTGTTGTTTAGGCATTAGTTTTCTCTACAAATCAATGTTTATTTAATTGAAAATCTGAAAATTCATTAAAAAATTTTAAAATTTCGGTTCTCTTCTCTACGGATTTACATCGTAAGGTCTAGCTATGCCACAGTCCGGATATGTTGTAAACTATTTTTCTTAAGTAACGAATGAAAAGAGTTTTATAGGGTCCTTCAACACGGAACTTTTGAACAGTTTGATAACGGCCATTTTGTTGCAGCCACATCTGTAGAATAACTTGTCATTTATCCAATCTGTTTTGTCCTCTCACTTTGGAAGGAAACAACAAAGGCGTTTCGTTAAAGTGGATGCTGCGTTCGCACTAAATAACGCTTGCTTCTCCCATATTACAATCGTCATAATCATCATACCGAAGACAGTATTCGCAATGTGGTGGAGAAATTATAGTCCGCTGACTCAAAAAACGATCGATGATCAACTATACGTGAACGTAAATCAAGATCTTCCGAAAACATCGCTGGTATCCATGCGAGAATCTTCAGAAGTCCAGGTAGTCTCAGCAGACCACAACTTGGTGAATTTTGCCTCCTGACGATTGACCGTGCAATCATTTAACGCCTGATCGTTGAGTGGGCTCTGGAGCAGTTGACAGATGACCCTAATTTTTAACGAAAAATCATGATCGGGATCGAAATCTTATCTTGTATTTAAATCTGCATAAGATCTAATGCATCCCGAAAAAATCACTGCATCTAGTACTAACATTATGCATCGACTAAGTAGAAGGTGATACCTATTTACAGGAGTCCGCAGGGTATCCAGTACAACCTTTGCTATGGATTTTGGACTGGCAAAGTCAACAGTTTATATTTTTTTTTGTGAACTACGTTGGCCAGGCCATTACTGTCAATAATGAGCACGCAAACGGCATGTTGTTTAAAGAGGCACTCAGCACACGCCACATTGAATTTTCTGCACCAACGATTTAAGGCCAATTCTTGAAGCCATCGTACTTCAGTAAAATCCAATCTGATATATGCGCCAGAGTTATGGAGAATTGGGCATTCAAAAATAATAAGCACTTAAAATCGTATAGAAATCCTTTGTTTTTGATGGATGTGTGTGAACTTTTTTTGTAGGCAGCGGAACACATCGGTACCCAGGTGATAGATTGAAATTTCATAGTCTAGGCCAGTAAATTTTTTATGGCTCTTTTAAAATGTGTGTATCCTGGTGCTGTTATAATGTAACGGAAGAGCTCATTCAATGACCCAGTGACAGAACAAATTAAAATGCTTCATTTTGCAAGCTTGTATTGGCTCATAATGGATAATAATTCTCTACTAATCCTATCGAACACTCAATGCAATCTTGTTGGTCGCCAATCAAGAATATTAAATTCCTTTGCATAAATCACTTGTCTTTGGCCATTATTTTGTTTCGTAACCAATTTTTCATCATCTGGAATGATTTCGCTTAGATTTTAATTTGGCTTTTTCAGTAGCATTTCAGAAATGACGATTTGGTTACTCAAATTCCTTTGCCTTAAATTGTGTGTTACCTAAAGACTAGGCCCTTTTGTGGAGTCATATTTTTTCAAAGATTTCTAACTATCATCAGTGGTAGATGGTTAAAGCTTCTTTTATCTTTGAGTTTAAGCATTGGTCTTCCGATATAAATTTCAATTTGCAACTGGCTGATCAAAAAAAAAGTGTTTCTTTAAAATCGAATTTTTCGGTATTCAAACTACTGGTAGGGGCCCCTATATTTTGCTTTTTTTTTTTTGAATTTTTTTTTGTGGTGTTTGTTTCAAATCAAAATCGAATAAAGCCTAATCCATAAATAATATAAAACGATGGAAAAAATAATGGAATCTACCATGAAAGTTTGTTAGCGTTAAGGCAAAACCCTAAAGCCTCAGTTAAGTTAAGTCATGTGAAGGTGAAAGTCATCATTCATTAATTACTCTTTTGATATTTGGACAAGTAAAAAAATCACGTCATTATTTCTTTGTCTTACACTTGAAGGCACTTGCTTTCAACTGCAACTGGATTTCGTATTATTTTAAGATCTTAAAAAACTATAAATTTAAAATTTTTTTTTGCTTCTTTACTACCGTAGTTTCGCCAAAAATAGCAACAATTTATTTTAATTTAAGATGACAGCAATTATTTAACTCTCGAGCGTATACATACTGCTGACGCACACTGTATGCTCAACTCATAGAGTAATAATACTTACGTACGTACATACGTACGGACGCTTACAATAGAGAAACCAAAAGAAGAAAAAAAATTATTATTTCTAACACCTACCTACCGATAATAATTGTTAAACTATTTTCAGTTGTTGCCGCTGCTAATAAGCAAACATTCATGCCATACATATATACATATGTATGTATGTATGTATGTATGTTTATAGCATTTGTCATAAACTTCTAAAGAATGTCGATCGATTTCTTTCTGCTATAGATTCCTATACAATCTATACAATCGCGTTTCAACAGATCAATATTTTCTATTCGTTCCATTTCGTTTCGTTTGTATTCAATGGTTTCTTTACGTGTTTGTTATTATTTTTGTTGTTTTATATTGCGTTTAATAAGCGTTTAACGCAAATAGAACTGCCATCAGTAGTTAAGCGATCGACCGACAAGTCAACAAGTGAGTGAATAGTTAACAGAGTAGAATTAATGGCTGAGCACATACCGATATATCAATATCGTCAGCTGAAATATAAACCGCTTTAATCACCAGTTGTCTTTCCATGTTTAGATAATTTATTGCTTTAAAGCGGGTGATATGGTGATCAGATTTGTAGTTTGCGTTGACAGGCATGTTCACACGTTGGCCAAGTAAAACTATCTTTAAATGATCAGGTTAGGTTAGGTTAGCGGGTAGTTTGACGTTGATAGGCATGTTCACACGGTGGCCATGTGGCCCATTATCTAACACAGTATGAGGTAATTCCCTTTGTGCTGATCAGTTAGTGGTGGCTTTGAACCACCCCGAGCTTCGGATGAAACCGACCCGTTTCCTTAGTGACACGTTCGTCAAAATGCTGAGATCATCAAATGTTGTGTCACGGAAAAACCGAAGACGTCTGTTCTAAAATACGTGCTACTCGCATAATCATGACAAATTCTGTAGTAATCCTGGTTGAATACAACGTGCTTAACAGCGAAATTGGCAGTAGCGCAGTGTCGTCTTCGAATTCCTGTAAGAGTGCGAACAGCTTTCTTGTCGAACTTAAGTAGTTCCTTGGTTTTCTTGCTGTACACTGCTGTTGACACAGCAACCTGGTATGTTGCACCACTCACGGTTTGTAGCATTACATGCTGCTTTTTCCAGTTTGGAAAATAATTCCTGTAAAGGCACATCCCTTCTGTGCCAGTTCGTCCGAATTTTCGTTCCCTTCTTTGTCGAAAGGATCGATTGCTGCAACCAAACTGTCGATCGTTAATAACATGACAGTAAAGAGGCCAGGCCCTTATATATTCTATTAATCCCATACAGGGTAATGTAATGTAGGCAATGTTTCTCACATTCTTTCCCAAAATGTGATCTGGAAGTAATTTTATTGCCACAATTGTGTAGAACACAAGAATTTTAATTTTAAATATCATTTAACGTCTTATTAGGCCTTTTTTATTTGTGCTAACCATATATAAACGTATACGTTTTTTTCTATTATTATTATATAATGCAGTATATTACGTTTCTGCACACATCTATACATACATACATGTGTATGTATATACATTTGTTGTATATATGAACAACAAAAACTCTTACTAATATTGCCATTTTTTTGCTTTTCTTATTGTTGTTTCTGTTACTGTTGTTAGTTGCGCTTTTAGTTTTGAAATGAAACGAATGTGTTTCTATGCTTCGTCAAACTTATTTATGGTTCCGCTGTTGAAGAATAAAAAAAAATTATTTCAAGGTCATAATGACGTTTTGATTAAATGAAACAAAATAGAAAAAAACTGATGACTGCATACATCCATACACATACACACATACATATATATGAACACATATATTATTGTTCTTTTTGTATTTTATTTTAAGTTTTTGTTTTTGTTTGGTTAAAGCGTATCTGGTTTTACGCTTATTGTATTTCATTTCATTTTATATTCGTTCTTAAACAAAAAAAAAATTATTTGTTTAACCATTAAACATCTGAACTATTCATTCTCTGCTGGCAACTTGTAATGAAATAGTACAGTCAAGTCTTAAATTAAAGCGTTAAATACTTGCAATAAAAAAAATTCAAAATTCATAAATTTTTTCTGCTGTTAACGCGAAATGCTAAGAAGCATAGATACTTTGCTTTTGAACTGTAGAGCATGTGTAGAGAGAGAGGCATGTATCTAGTAGAGAGGCGTGAGTATTCCATACATAAAAACTTCAGCAGAAGTTGCCATAATGTGGAGGAGAGGATGAAACCATTCCATTGCTTACTTCTTCTATCAATATTATCTTGAAATGGGTAAAGATTTCTCTCCATCTATCGTCATTGTATGTCCGAAATCTATATGTTCATCAGAACATTTTAAAATTAATTGATAATAATTGACGCCTATTAGACGGTTAGGCATCGTTTTGCTATACAAGTGAAGGTACATCAATTTTCAGTTTAGCTAGGAAATGTGGCAAAGTGAGACTATTATTTGGACCCAAGTGCGTTTGTTCATTGGTTATCAACAGACGTCTGCACTAATAGCCACCGGTGGCCAAACATCTTCGGGTTTTTACACACATACGAGCGTAAAATTGCATTCAGTTGCTTGTCGGCTTCTAAAGCTTTTTTCAGCTTTCAATTATACACCCAAAAAACTATTACAGTAGGATTCAATATCTTCCAATACGATTCACTCAATGAGAAATGATCCCAATTTTGAGAGGAATATTTGTCAAGTTAAAGACGCAGTCTTTAGGGATTTGGCGCTACATATTTTATATATTTTCCACTACATGCATATTATTAGGTTACACTTGAAAATATTACTAACAATTTTCCTTTGGCACAAGCCGCTCACAAATACACACACATTTTTATCATGTGCTCTTTATGCCGACGTCTAGTTATTAATTTGGTCCTATCCGTAGCACATACATCGGTTCAGTTCTAAGACTGTAATAGCTTACCTAATTATGAGCTGCTTTAAGTTTGTCAGTTCTTTCGTAGTGGTTTTAAAGCCAAGATTAGTTTAAGCACAGCTGATTGATATCTTTGTATTATTACAGTGTCCACTGTAGTGTATGTATTTATATGTCAATAATTTCTCGATGACGTCATTTCTCACCTATACTGTAAAATTTATTACTTTAGCACATGGGTTTTTACTTATTAGTGGTCATAGATTAGTGGTTAATATGTTGGGTTAATAGGTTGGGTTCGAATTTAAAAAGCTAGCTCTCATAATTTTGAAAAAAAAAAAAAAATAAAATAAAATAAAAAACTCTGCCTGGAAAATTCTTCTCAAATCGTAGTCTCGCCACTCATGAACAAAATGAATACACACAGTAGGGGTGGAGTTAGAAACTGGGCTAAAATCCCATCTAGAACGGACAAATTTTCTTCATAATTTCTAGATGCCCAGAAACTGTCCGTCTCGAGGTACTAAGTACCGAGAAATGACAAGAAATGAGGTCGTTAGAGTTTATGCTTAGCATTTGGGCACGTACACTTATGGGCCAACATTTTATTACAACCACCCTGAGGTTCCAAGCGAGAATTCTATGCAGATTGAACGCATATCGTATATTTCATGTATTCTTTTGAGAATTAGTGAAGTGTGTGTGTCGAGGTTTATTTGAATGCATCTCAGAGAAGGTACGTCTATACTTGTTTCATTTTCGCAAGTGGTGCAACTGCTGCAATTTTTTTTTGTTACATTTTACGTCACTCATTTTTAGAAATTCACATGAGAACGACCTATTTCCGTTTTAAACTTAAAATACAAGGAAAGGTAATCTGCTATCAATGGCAGCTAAACATAAACAAAGTGGCGAAACTTGTTCAAATATTGACAGAAATCCATTGACAGTTGCATCGTGTACTTGACTTGATTGGTAACATCTGATAAATAATTCCCTTTCCCTTGTTATTCCAAAATAATGACTTCATTTTCATAGAGTATCCGTCATACGTAATTAACAAATTGCTTACAAAGTTTCCAAGATATTTCGAAATCTTTAAATTTAACACATGGTTTCAAGTTTTAAAAACCTCAAGAATAGGTAGAGAAGAGTTTCACTTAACAATTCTTAAAAAAAAAAAAAGAAAAACAATCGTAAGTAGACTACCGACTAGCTTTTAAAAAGAGTGCGTGACTAGAGGCGTAGCAATTTCCATTTCAACTCATAAAATCGTCATCAAATTTAATCTGGTGTATGAGAGGGGGGGACACTGGCAAACAGATCTTTTACTTGGACAGGGTAAATGAAAATTTAAAATAATTTTTTTTTGTTTTTGTAAAATAGTGGCCATTTATTTTGACTTTTTTTTCTTATTGTTTTACTGCCATACCAAGGAGACTCAAGGGCATATTTGTTGTGCAATAGTTGGTGGATTTGCTTTTAATAAATAAAAGTTTCCACATCCACACAAACTATTTTTCTTTTCTTTTGCCATGTTTAAACCGCTGGAACTTCACTGGCTGGCCGACCGACCGGCCAGTTGGTTTAATATAAACGAAGAAGAAAACAAAAAAAAAAAAAAAAAGGGGAAAATGAAACGAAACGAAATTGCAATTAATTTTTCTGTTACGCATGCGTGCTTTTCTATAGTTTTTCTTAAATCCGTTGCTGTTTTAGCTGCGCAAAAAAAAAAAAAAAGATTGCAATCCTAGCTCTGGTTTAAACAAAAAGCGAAGAGCAAAAACTCTAGCATGTGGAATTTAATATGTTACGCTATAATCTATGCTGGTTTATTAACGATGTATGTTTTATTTTATGCGCCTCTACTACTACTACTATCTGTCTGTCTGTCTGTCTATCTGTCTGTCTGTCTGTCTCTATGTCTGCATGCAAGTATGTATGTTGTTAAGGTGCAAATGCCATACTCATAAAATATAAATCATTTTTATTGGTATTTGCTTAAAATAGGAGTTGATTTTTATACAAAGAAAAAAAAAAAAAATAAAAATGAAATGAAACGAATGAAATGGAAGACAAAAAAAAAAAAAAAGAATAAAAAACGCTTTAATTAATAGTTATTAATGGCTCAGTTAAATATCTTAATAACAATAGTTTTCATTATGCCCAGCCAAATAATAAAAGGCGGCTTAAACTTTTGCTATAACTTTTCATGATTATTTGGTAGCTTAATTTCTGGTTGATATTTGGTAAACAAGTAACGAACCCAGGCTTTTTTAATTACAATTTACAGCAATTTTTCACAAGTTATTTTAGGTTAATAGGCGAAGAATGGAACTGCTTTTGTCGGAAGGGGGAATATCAGATCTTTCAGAAGATTTGGAAAAATTTCTGTGCCAATAAAAATAGAATGCTTTTTAGACCCGTTCTCTCCAATAGAAGTCCTTCATTCTAGCCTTAGATGACATTTCTGTATTCTGTCCTTTGCTGGACCAACTTGGTCATTACAACACAGTCAGAATTACGACCTAGTTTCTCACACCACTTATTCTGTTATGTGTGAATTACGAGTGGCGGGACCTACAGTTTAAAATCGTCTCCGCGCAAGCGATTTTTAAGAAACTTTTCATGGCAATTTTATTTACTTTCACAGTTTTTGTCAGAGATCTGTTGAGAGGAAGTAGCCGGAGAAATATTTTTTCATATTTCGTTGTTTTGGAGATATCTGACCTGCGGTTTGAATCGTCTAGTAAGCCAACTTACTATCTATTAGACTACGGCAACTGGACCAAGTTCCGAGTAGAAAAAATAAAATACTCACGTCTACCTAAAACAAACAAATCTCCGACTAGGAGATACTGACCCCTATGAAGGTGTTCACAAACGGTATAGACAGGCTATAACATAACTCGTTAAAGCTACACGCACATTGACGAGTGCTTTTAATGCTGTTCGTTCTATCGGTTGGAAAAATAGAAACTGCAATAGAATTCTTACCAAGTAATAGCACAATCAAATGCTCTTTATGGGTGGTATACGACGTACGATGAGGTAATCTATAGAGGGGTAATGGTGCTGCCCACCCTCCTATTAGTCAGTCTAGTGCGAACCAATATTAAAACACGCCAGTGTGAACATATTAAACATTGAAGTCAGCCATTGAAGTGCGAGGATCAATGATGGGATGCGGTAGTATGTTGGTTTATTAGACGTGAGGTCATCGTATAATTCTTAGGCGACTTACTCTCAGCAGTTTTGCGGCAAAAACTCTGGGAGTAAATAAAATTGCCACGACAAGTTTTTCAAAAAATCTGTCATTTGGAGTCCACTTTAGACCGTAGGTTCCCTCCACTCATTCATTAAAAAAAAAGATTAATACACATAAGTGGTGTGAGAAGTTAGGTTATAATCCTGATGTTATCTTAAAAATGATAAAAAAGAATTATGGAACTAAATGGGGAACAATGTTTGATTTCTAAAGAATTTTTGTTAATTTTTTTTTTGTTTTGTTTTGTTTTCTTTTCTTTTATTGTCTGCCACTAAAATGTAATTCCCATCTTAATAATTAAATTTTATTTTCGTCTTTTTTTTTAACAATTCACTTTCAAACTTTGCAAACTTCACCTTGAATTTAAGCGTTAAAAAATTTAATTTCATAAAAACCCATAATAATAAAAAAAACGCTGAATATTAATGAGAATAAAAAATAAATTTGACGGATTAATGCAATTTATTTTTGAAATACTAAATAAGGAAATAAAATAAAATGTTAAAAACGAATTTCATTTTTTTTAAAAGCGTAGACTAAAAAAAAAACACAAAATCCATTAAAAATTTCAAACAAAAGTTGTTGTTTAACCAAATGAAACAAATTAAAATAATAAAATAACCAATAAATCATACTTGAAATGCATTAATCAATGCAAAAACAATGAATACAGTGATACCACGATAAATAAGACAACAATAATATGATGCAGGGATTGTCGGTTTGAGGATTGTCATTGGGACAGGTACAATACCCAGAGATCAAAATGATCCAAGATAGTGAAGGCGATAGGGACAGAGGTAGGAAAGGGAGGATAAAGAGACGAAGGAAACACAGATGAACCACAACACACACAAGAGAGAGCGACTACAACTTTAAAGCTCTATCACTTCTCAACCAGCTCAACCTATTTATGAATCTACGGAGAGCCTCATTGTCGGCTCTCGACAAGAACTCCAAGTCTTTGAAGAAGCCCCTGCTCAGGATGCTCAACCTCAACCTATAAAGGGCTGGACAATTTAAGAGGAGGTGTTCGATAGTTTCCAACTTCTTCTCGTTGCAATGTACGCTGCAATAGTCGGGCTGGGATCTGAATACCCAACTAAGTAAGTTCTACTATTCGCAGACCATATGCGTCAAGTGAGCTCTACTCTATTAAGATCCAAATAATAGGCATTCTAGGTTACATGCATCTATGAATTCATAGAACGCCTGTCATTTGTCATTTTGGGTTTGTACAAGATATAGACTTTTTACAGAGAGAGTAAGGTGATTTTCCTAATGGCGCGCACACAACAAGCCTACATGATATCTTAGGTGCTTGTCAATTGGCATTAGACCCTTGGTTGGTCTCCTCTCCGTCAACCTATCTTCCTACCTACATGCATGTATACACACGCGTTGCTTGAGTTTTCAATCGGAAATTTCCAACTTGGCGGTTAATTCTGTAGTTCAGTTCGTAACCCTACTGATTTAATCTTTCACAAGATTAAGATTAAGATTAAGATTACATCAGTGTTGTAACTGTTTTTTTCCTTTCATTTCTTTCTGGATTTCAGTTCGAATGTTAAAACAACGTTGAATGAATCACTTAAGAAGGGGTTTGCTCTACTAAAGCAATATTTTGAAATGTCGTAGTAAAACTGTCAGATATCTGTCTTAGATTTCTAATTAAGGATCAATCCAGCCTACTCTCCTAGCCTAGGTATGGCTAGACGGTATGCATATTTAACTCCGATTTCATTCACGGTGTTTAGACATTCCCCGGCTGATTTTGATAATACCTCAGTACACAATGGAAATTAATTCATTCATTAAAATAAATTTAACATTCAAACACAAACACAAACAAACGTTAAATTGAAATATTTATTAAAGCAGACAACGAGTGCAAGCGAGCGGTAAGAGAGTTGAGGGAGGTTACGCATCATGGCTTAGCGAAACGATTAAAATTATTTATTTCACCCTGTGTGTGGTAAATCCATATTATTACCAAGAAAATCTCGATTTAAAGTGTCTTACAAATTAATGCCTAAAATTTTTGCTATACATACGCATACCTATACGGAGATTACATACATACTTACGTACATATCTTGCCGCCTGCCGTTTCGCATTAAAAATTTAACGCAAAATGTGCGTCATTTGTCGTTGAAACGAGTGCGAATGTCAAAACACTAATTCGTGTGCCGAAGCATGTAGTCTCACTCAGTCTGGCTGTTACGTCAGTTTCTGTTTCTGTTTCTGTTTCGTTCGACAAAAAGTGTGTTGTGCTAAAAATACGCACTAAAAGTATGTACAAATGTGTATGGTGAGTGGTGAGCGTTTAAGTGACAACAGCAAATTGTTGCTAAATATTGTTGTTGTTATTTGCCGTTAATATTGGTTGCTCGTACTCTTTTCTCTTGCTGTTGTGACAACAACGACAATATTCAACAAGTTGTTATCGTTGTTTGTTGTTGTTGCTGCTGCTGTTCCTGTTATTATTCATTCATTCATTCATTTATTCATTCGTTAAATGGTTGACAACCATCGTCGTTGTTGCGTTGTCGTTGTCGTTGTCGTTGTCGTTGTCGTCGTTGTTGTATTTTTATTAAATTGTTAGCTCGACTGACTGTTCACGAAATGAGTGACGACAACAACAGACTATAAGTATCTCGTGTGCGTATTGCCAGCATATTTGCCGTATGCCATTATTGTTGTCAACATTGCTGACAATGTGGTCGGTAATGATCTTAATGGGTGGGCAAATACATAAATACTTACGCATGATGAAAACTGTATTGCGGAAATATGTATTATTATTGTGTGATAGACAAGGTTGCCAATATAACGGTATTAGTTGGTACTATTTCTCTTGATAAGAATTATATTGGAGTTGATAATTTGGGGGAAATTTTCCACAATTTTGTAAAAGAAAAGTCGACAAGTTTTTCATCAAAAAAAAAAAAAAAAAAAAAAAAAAAAAAAAAAAAAAAAAAAAAAA
>QOCX01000022.1:813884-844038 GCA_005959815.1 Sarcophaga bullata | reverse complement strand
TAAAAACCATTGTTAATTACTTGAAGTCAAGTCCAAGCTATAAAGTGGATTCATCATCGCAATGTACGCACTGTTGAACCTATGAATCATAAAATTTCACGCCATTAGACTGTATTTGAGGGACTAAGGGTAGAGTTATTGAAGTTATTGCCGTAATATCGGCCGAAATATAAGAAAATGTGGTCAAAAGCTACATCAAGAGCATCTAAAGATTGTCATTTAAAATGATATTATATTTCATACCTAATGACAAGAATAACCCGTTACAATATGTAACAGTTTCTCCTCAAACGTTTTAAATACCTAAGAAAACAGAAGCAGCAATCGTATGGCAACTCTTTTATTAGAACAGCTGTTATAGCAAACAGTTTAAAAATGTTCGTACGATATTTATGGAGTGCGTGTGCCGTTAGCATTTTTTTCTATGGGATTATAACACAGCAATTATAACAACAACTGTAACAAAGGTTTACGCATTTGTTTCTATATTTATTTTTATTTTTTTGTTTAAAAGCCACAAAAACAAATTCATGCGTTAATCGTGAATGTTGTGCGTTGTCGTCGTTTTGTAGTTCAGACGACATAATTGTGTTTTTTCATTTTGGGGGCTTGTCTATCTATGCTAGATTGTGTTTTTTTCTATTTTGTACTCGTTGTTGTTGTTGTTCGTTGAAATATATAAAAAAAATAAAATGTTGATTATTTCACCTTGGCCGTGATTATACGCGCTATTGTAGAAATAGCTACGCATTGCGTACGTTCACCGCAATACACATACATTGTGCGTTGGTTTGTTGGTTGTTCATGAACTTGAACTTGAATTTGAAAAATATTTTTTTTTCTTTTTCTGTCTTTTAGGTGTGAATTTTATAATGTTTTCGAGGTTTTTTCGTTCATTATCTGTGAGGCAATTCTTGTTTTTTTTTTTTTTGTCAAGTTGTTGCTCTTGAATAGTATTTCTTGTAAACAGTCTACAGAAAGTATTTGAAAAATTGTGGTGATATTTTTAGATTTTTTTTGTTTGTTTTTTTTTTTCTTTCGTTATCTGTGTTCAGTATTACGCATAATTTATTGTTTTTTTTTAAATTAAATTTTAAGGTACTTTTGAGTTATTTTTGGGATAAAACGTAACGTTATCTTGTGTGATAAATATTTTTAGACGAAAGTTTTTAATTTAGGTTGTCTTGTATATATTGGTACAAAACTGTTCGATATATTTATAATATGTATGTACTTGGTATTGTATTTACTTTGATTTGAACTCCTCATATCAGTTCCGTCGTCTGCTGCATAAGCTGAAATCTTGAAAACAAAAAATTCATTAATAGAACGTGTTTGGCCATAGATTTCTTGAGCAGAATTCACTCTTTTTACGAAATTATCAGGATGACTGAGAGACATTAATCACGAGTAACAATTGTATGGCAGTTTAAGTAATATCTGTAGCACTGTGACCTGGGTAAGCTACACTCATTGACACAGCTACCAATTTAACCTAAACGTAGTTTAGTAGATAGTGTGATGGCTTAGTAGACATGAAACCACGGTTCAAACCCCAGGTCACACATCTATAGCAAAACGAAATATGAAAAAATATTTCTTCGGCGACTACCTCTCTTCAAATATCTGGTAAAAAAAACTTAGACAGTAAATAGAATTGCCATGAAAAAGTTTTCAAAAACCTGTCGTTCGGAGTCGACTTTAAACTGTAGGCTGCTCCCCCCCCCCACTCATAGACAAAATTAACACACACAGCGTGGTTGGTGTGGAAGCTAGGTTGTTGTCCTGACTGTAGGTTTGTAGTCTATTTTCTAAAAGTGAACAAATAATTTGAATCTCTGTTTAATATTTGAATTTTAATTTCTTTTTTTCTTTTCTTTTTTATTTTTAGGTAAGTTTTCTGGAAATATTTTTTATTGATTTTGATCTTGGTTAAAAAGGTAAATTTTATTATCAAATAAAAATCTTATTTATCACGTACGTAGGTTACTTTAAACAAATTGCATGTATTTGGTGCATGTTGTCCGGAGTCGACTTTTAAATTGTAAGTTCACACCACTCATGAATAAAATTAAAACACAACATAAGTGGTGTGGGCAACTAGGTTGTTGTCCTAACTATAGGGTTGTAATGACTAATCATGTATGTTAGACGTTTTATTCTTACTACAATTCAATGTGCTCAAGTCTATTAAAGATACTTGTTTCTGAAAGTCACTTACGGTGAGAACACATTCAAGTGTAATATTTATAAATACATATTTCTCCCGCTCTTAACCGGCTTCCAAACAGTGTTCTGCATTAAATAGAGAGCTCATTTGCGAGAGGCATTGGCATCCTTTCATATTTTTCTTTCTATATGAACCAATTTGGATTATTTATAGACTTCGGTTGGTATAAAAAACTTAATGCTTTCAAGCCATAATTTTGAAACTTACAATTACAAAGTAAAACAATTATTTTTTTGGTTTCTTGTTTGCCGAATCAAACAATTCTCAAAGCCACAAATACAAACATTACAGCACTATCTGTACGAGTGGTGCTGTTGTCCTCAACTTTGATATTAACTTTGTAATGTTGCCCTTTGCACAAGAAAGAAATTACTTGAGTATTCAAACCAGACCATCATCTATCGATTGATTGTTTGCTTGACGGCGTTCAGAAGCTTAACTTTAAATGATGATTTGGATTATGGCAGGCATGAATTACTGAATTTTTTTTTTTGTTCTCCAATTCAATTCGATTTGATTTGTTGGCCATATTCAATTAAATAAAATTACAATTAATCTTTTATTAATCTTTTATTTTTATTTTCTTTTGAATACAAAGTTGTTTTAATAATAACTTACTGGCATAGACGAATGCATGAAAGCTTCTTTAAAAAAAAAAATTTTTTTTGTTTGACGATTGAACATAATAATGCATTGAAAAATAAAAAAAAAATAAAGATTAAGATTTAAAATTATAAGAAAACAATATGTTATAAAGAAAAACATAAAGAAAGATAATTACAGATAAATGTTTCTTTTTTTTTAATCTGTTCTGTGTATACAATATATTATTATTTAAAAAAAAAAATAAAAAAAAATTAAAAAAAACTTATAAAGATTGAATTTAAATGGTGTTGATAAAATGAAACCTTGAGTATATTTATGTATTAATAATCACAATTAATATACAATTTTTAACAAGCATTTTAAGCATTAATTATTTATAATTTTTTTATAATAAATTTTTATTAAAAAATTTTTGTTTTTAGAAATTTATAAAAATTCTTTTTTTTTAGTCGAAAGTTTGTAAAACGTCCTCAAGGGAGAGCGTATCAAATTTAATAATTAATTTTCGTTTTTCTCATTTAAAATATTTTAAATAATAATACGGAATGTATTTATTGTTGTGTAAAGGTAGTATAGTGTAACGCACAGATGATTTATATAGGCTATTTATATAGGCTATTAATATAACCTATAACCTATAACCCTTCAGTCAACAGAACAACCAAGCTTCTCACAGTTTAAAGTCTTTGGAGTCGACCTTAAACAGATTTTGAGAACTTTTCATGGCAATTTTATTTACTCTCAGAGTTCTTTCCAGAAATCTGCTTAGAGTCACTTGCCAAAGATATTTTTTTTTAAAAAATTTTGTTTTGTTGAAGATGTGTCAGGCCTGGGGTTTGAACCGTGGCCTCACGTCTAATAAGCCAATACATTACCTACACTTGCAATATCTCTCCGAATTCTGTTGTTCGGAGCTCCTATTTTGGAGCATAACAACTAAATACTTGGATGTCAATCTGAATGTCAAATATTAATGCTATATCCCGTTCTCTGTATTTTCTTGTTTACGTTGAGTGGAATACATCTTTCAATGGCGTAAACTTCAGCTTGGAAAACATTCACGACTTCAGATGGCTTAAACTCTTCTGTTTATAACAAATTCGTTCCTCTCTCATATGAGTATCTACACTAAATCGGATCGTTCTTTACATAGAGTTTATTAGTTGTGTCTTGTCATGATGTCACCTGATGAATATTGCATCAGACATGTCTTCCAGTATCCCAACCATAGTCTTCATATCTCTGGTACCTTATGACTGCAGTGCCATTATTACGCACTTTCTCAATGCCAGGGTTATACTGGTGGCTCAAATTAAATTTTCAAATTGGGCTATTCAAACTGAAATAGGAACCACTTGGCAATCATAATGGAACATTGACCTCGTCTTGCAGACGTCCAAAGACTGAGCATACTAGGAAAAAGTGGCCTCCTAACACCTTTTTCGAAATAGTCATGTACTCGAGCACGCAGATTTTATTGATTGAACTTAATTAACCAAAGGCTCATATCGATTAGGATGGGTTTAGTTAGTTCGGGCATGGAGTTACATATAAATGGCAGTGTTCAGAGCTCCGATTTTTCAATTATGCTTCCAATAAAATCGAAAACTAACTTAACTGTTCATTACAGCCTTTTAGTCAGAATTACGACTAAGCACTCCTCACATCAACTATGTTTAGTTTATCCAGAACGTTGTCGAGCTTAAAGTTAAAAGTCGACTCCGGAAAAATTCTTTTTTGGAGAAGCTTTTCATTGCAAGTTTGAGGAAATATTTTTTTTTATATTTCATTTTGTTCGAGACTCGCATCTAATAAGCCAATACACTATCTACTAGACAAAATGGCGACTTTAACAAAAAATAATTTTTTTTATTAAAATCTTTTCTAAATTTATATGCCAGAAATGTTTAAAAATCTTGAAATTGATTTAAAATGATTCACTAAGAAACAAAAGCTATTTGCATTTCATTTCCTTACTACCTGTGAAATAATTTAAAAAAAATATATTAAAAATCTACCTGCATATTTATCTAAAAGAAATCTAATGTTCTTTACTAAAGAAAAGAATTAAAAAAAATAAAGAAAAGAAAAAACAAAAAACAAAACTGAGTCAAATAAGATCTTTGAAAGACCTCTAACAAACAATAGAGTCTAAATAATTTCCGCATATAGAGACATGACAAAATGAACAGATGAAAACAGAGTGAAAGAGAGATAGAGGGAGAGAGAAAAAAAACGGATTAAACAATCCAATAGATGGACAGGCCTGTCCAGGCTAAACAACAAAAACCAGACAGTTACTTATTAAAAAAACAAAGAATGTAAAAAAAAGGCAAAGGAAAAAAGAGAAAAAACAAATCAAATTAAAAAAAAAAAAACTAAGACACCACACTTGAACAACAATTTATAATGGAATAAGTGAAGGCACCCTATATATGGCAAGTGTAGCGTTTCTTTTATTTGTAAGGCAACAATAATAATAATAATAATGGTCCACCATTTGCATATTTTTTAACTAAGTATGGTTGATGGTGGACTTTTTAAGGCAATTTTTTCACTTTAATCCATTAGAAGAAGACTTTTATCCAACATCGTTACTACCCTGTATTCCGAATGAAGCCTTTGAAATTATCTTTTAAAACATTTAATTTTTTTTTAATTATTCCTCCGACTTCGCAATGCCTGTTGAGTATCGAATTTTAATCTGTAAACTCCTTGATTTAATCGTATAATCAATTTACGATTAAGTTCCTAACGAATGTATTTGCAATGTCGGTCTTTGTCAGCATGAATGCTTAAGGGTTCCCAGGCAAATTTCACATCATTAAAGGCTAATTTTTTTGGGTCACAGGGATAGCCTTAGAAATTGCATTGCAGATAACCTTATCAGGGTACGTACAGTTCTTGTAATATCTGGACATAAGTATTTCGATTGCCTCAGTTAAACTGTATAATATCCACTTGATTTACAGGGAAGCTTGATCTTCTTCTTTACTTCTATCCTTGTGGTAGGCACGCTGAAAGTCTTTGCATGTCGACAAATAACGTTTGCAGGAGCTCTAGAAGAAGAGGTTATCTTTCACTTCATGTGTCAGTGTCCTGGTCTACAAATTAAACGACGCAGATTTTTGAACTCTGACTTTCTGACTTACTTGACCTAGTTCTCTAATATAAAGAAGCCTGAAATAGCAAGATTTTTTTTTATTAGAATCAGGCTGGTGTTTCCTCTAAAGAATGTTTGATACCTAGGTTTCGACATTAATTGAGTCATCACAATGAGCCAAAATATTGGCTTAAAGTAAGAATTAAATTTGATAGCAAAAGGGTTTCTTTCGGTTTCAAGAGCGGTAGTGACATATGATTACTTAGCTTTCTACATTGAAAATAAAGATGTAACGAACCCAGTAAAATTTTTAAATATTTTTTAGAAACATACATACGAGTACATACATAATTGGTCATTAAAGATTTCATTTAAGGGATTACGACCTTGTTTGTTCTTTTCAAACACGAGCGGCGGGACCTACAGTTTAAAATCGAATTCAAACGAAAGATTTTTAAGAAACTTTTCAGAGCTTTTTGCCACAAATCTGCTGAAAGAAAGACGCCGGTGGTGTTTGGCCTTGGCCTCACGTCTAATTAGCCAACACACTATCTGCTTTTGACCCCAGTGACGTCAAGCATACTTTCTTTTTAAAATACTTTCTATTTAAAATATTTTTCTTGTTCCGGATTATTACGAAATCTACAATGCTAAGTGGTTGTCAATTTAAAATTAAAATTTAAAAAAAAAGTATAAATAGGCTCTTTAAGTTAATTACATGGCCTTCAGTTTAATTCTAGGGCGTCCTGCTAGTCTATAATTATTGAGAAGAATTGTCCACTCATTTCTTTAGCATTCAGAGTTTAACCCGCATAAACACTTGTTAAGTGAAAGACCACAAACAAATGTTGGCAAAAAAAGGACGAAAAAATTCAATAATTCCACAGGACAAAAAACACAATAACCTGACAGGACAAATGCACACAAGACAGGAGACAAAGGCTAAAGTAAAGTAAAGAAAAACTACGAAGATACCGAAACCATAATGATAAAACTAAATTAATTTTGTTTTAGTTTTTTGTCCTCTTTTTCCAATTTATCCTGAGGCTAAAACAGGACACATACAACACGCACTTTGGCTTTTTTTTTTTCTAATAAAAGAAGAATAGAATCCAACAAAAAAGCCAAAATAAACAATAAAACTTTACAAAAGAAGACAATTTAAGGAGTTAAATTTCAAAATTTGTACTTTTTTTTTGGAGACACACACACACATGCACACAGGATATAAAGATGCTAAAAATGTTTCCATTGTTATAGCAGGCAGACAACGCCTGACAAGCATGATATGCGTGCATGTCTTGTGGTGAATTGAAGTTTCCACTCTCTGGCTCTGTTTGAGGTTTTTTTTTATAGAGACAGCCAGAGGGTCAAAAAAAAAAAACTATTTTAAATAATTATTGTCATGGGTTTTTTGTTTTGTTATAAAAATAATCGTTTGAATAATAATTTGTATGACGTTGTGGTTACACAATTCGTTTTTAACTCTTTTTTTTGTTTTGTTTCTCTGGTTCCTTAAACAGATCTTATGCTAAACGGAAACAGACGCACTCGTGACCTTTAAAATTCCATTTTCATGCTGCTTTTTATTTAAGGCCTGAGAACTTTTTTTCTTCTTCTAAACAATAGCCAGCCAGTGGTCAGTTTAGTTGATTGTTGATGGCGATTTTTATTTTCTAAATGTTACAGGAAGAGGTTTGTCAGTCCATTATGTGTATTTGAATGCTCCAAAATCAATTCATATGTTACTTACTACCTGTGGTCAGTTCAGTCAATGCGTTATTTGTACCTTAAAAAAATCCTTTTTTAATAAAAGTTTTGTTTTCAAAACAAATTTCTCCCACGCAAATAAGAATAAGAAAAACAAAAACACAATCAAACATTACTTACACATTAGATTCAAAGGAAATTTACCTGCAATGATAAAGAAAAAAAAATTATTAAAAATTGTTAGAAGGTGGCGAGCAGCATATTCTTTATAATTTCTATGCAAATTTTTTTTCCAAAGGAAATATAATTTCCTGTACGGAAGATGATGAGAAAATTTTGTAATTAAAATCAATCAAAAAAAATTTTAAAATAAATTCATGTTTCTTCCAACATATACGCGAATAATTATGTTAATAATTTGTTAAATAGACTCTCAAGAGACAAACTTAATGAATTTTCTGCATTTCTCTGTTCTTAATTTGTACGTGAGTGTGCCTTCACTAGTAAAACTGGAACTAACATTAATGCAAGCATATGTAGACTTGTTCAAGGTGGCCACTCTATACATTTTTTTTAAAGAGTTCCTAGCTCGATAAATAGGCCTTCATGTGAAGAGAGAGCTTGTATCTATGACTCTTTAGAGGAATTACAGACTCTTTTTTTGTAACAACGACCGATTAAAAATTGATAGCAAGACACGATTTATTGACAGTTATAGGAGAGTTGTAAAATTGTCCTAGTCTCCTAGTTGGTGTGTTTGCTTATTAGACATGAGGCCAGACATCTCCAGTAAACCGAAATGTAAAAAAACATTTCTTTGGCGACTTTCTTTCAGCAGATTTCTGTCAAAAACTCTGAGAGCAATAAAAATTGCCAAGAAAAGTTTCTCAAAAATATGTTGTTCGGTATGTAGGTCCCGCCACTTACACAAACAACATAAGCGGTGTGAGAAACTAGGTCGTAATCCTGACTGAAGGGTTGTAATAACCAATTATGTATGGATGTTTAGGAGAGTGGTAAACCACGTTTTCATAGAAGTAGAATTACAAGCTGTAACATAGCGCAAGATAATGAAACTTTTTGAATGAATTGTCTGATCTGATGTCGCAACGTTAGAAGGCTCTGTGAGTTTGTCAGTTCTATAAGATAATTTACATACGATAGAGCAACGTTTGACGGGCAATGCTGTGTTATAACATACGAGGTGTTTGTCCTCTGGAAGCAAAGGCCCCTATTTTAAATAAATAAGCCTGCAATTAAATGTTGTAATTGAGAAAATTACGTCTTATGAACTCGCCGCAGTCTAGTAGGTAGTGTTTTGGCTTATTAAACGAAAGGCCAGGGTTCGTATCCCCGGTCAGACATCAAAAACGAAATATGAAAAAAATATTTCTTCGGCGGCTTCCTCTCAGCAGATTTCTGGCAAAAACTCTGAGAGTAAATAAAAAATTGCCATACAAAGTTTCTCAAAAATCTGTCGTTCGGAGTCGACTTTAAACTGTAGTTCCTGCCACTCATGTATAAAATTAACACACACAACATAAGTGGTGTGAGAAGCTAGGCCGTAATCCGGACTGAAGGGTTGTAATGGCCAATTATGTATGTAAGTGAACTCGTGACTTTGGATTGTTCAATGATTGTCTTACGCAACTATTACAGTGAAATAAATAAGGCAACCTAAACCCCGAAATAGGCCTCTAATCACAAAATTTTTTCTATTAAAGTTTTTTGCAAATGTCTTGCCACATTAAATTCGCTTTAAATAAGAAAAAAAATGTAATTTTTTTTGGAAAGGTGTATTATATTATGAATAGGCCTCTAATTACAAAATAAATATTTTTCATTGTGTTCAAAAAAAAAAAAAATTTTTTTTTTCTTCTTTTCTTCTTAATCTTTAAATCAATACACTTCAAAGCCTAGCCATTCAGCCCGCACATTTTCTTCATTCCTTTACAATTTCTGGTTATATTTGCGCTCTTGTATTATGATTAATAAAAAAAAAGAGAAAAAAAGAAAAAAAACAGAAACCGATCTCATCAATGATATCAACACGTGCCACAATATTAAAGCAAAAAGAGAAAAAAGCAAAAAAAAATAAAAATCCACAATTCGAATGATTCGTATCACAATTGGACTCAGTGTGAAATGCTTTTCAGCCCAGTGCCATAGCAAGCATTTCTTTCATGCTTCTTTTTTGTTTTGTTTTCTCATTTCGAATATTGCAAAATTGCAATGGCTGTGGCACGATCAGCAAGCAGATCAGTTGCTGAGAGTCTAAACATTAGACGTAATGATCATTTCATTTCATTTCATTTCATTTCATTTCATTTCATTTCATTTGATTTGATTTCCATTGAACTGGATTTTCTTTAATGCCATTTGTGGCAATCAAAAGAATATAGGCCCAGTTAGTGCTGATGTTTGGCACTGTATGCATTGTTTTTGTTTTTGCTGTTGTTGTTATCCAGTTGTTGTATAATTTTCTTTTATGGCACATATATTGAGTGTTTATGAATTGTTATTGCCTCAATGTTGTCATCGTTTTTTGTGATTTGCAATAATTGCTTTTACATGATATGACTAGGCCCAGGCAGGCAGGCAGGCAGACAGCAGGCACCATGCAACATGCACCAGAGAGAAACACCGTGTACAAACAGACGGGTGGTGGTTAGTTACCGATGGCAAGGCGGCTATTCACTCTTGGGTGTTGTTGTTGGTGTTGCACTCTTTAATATTTATTTTCAACATTTCTTTTCTTCTATGATTTTCGATTTAATTCTGCCTATGCTTGTGTTGGCCAGTCCAAAAGCGAGCATTAAAATTTGTTAAAAATGACGCTTATATTCTTGAAGTGTCTTGTTAAGTTGATTATCGAATTTATAGAAGTTTTTGACATAAACACCACCACCACCACCATCACTATAACCACCACTACCATCACCACCATTCATATGAAAATTGATTTTATTTGCCTCAAAAAATGTATTGCGTTTTATTATTATTACGTCGTCTGCAATTCAAATAAAGTGCTCCTCACTCATTCAATCAATATTCAATGATTTTATGTTGTCTTAAGGGAATGTACACAGGAAATTAAAAAAAAAAAAAAAGATTTGTATGTAGAAACTTATATTGAGAAGAGTGTGTTGCAAAAATGTTGGAATTTGAATCGTACAATGAAAAGTCTATGATGCAGTATGAATTTTAAAATTACTGTCGCAAACGCAAGTCTGCCTCCAAAACATGTATTGCGTATAATAACACTAAGTTATCCTAGAGAGGCTAGGCTCCTTGATGAGTGTAGTGTTTTCCAGACTGATTTAGGAATATATCGAGCTAGATGACTGGTCATTTATGTATCGAGTCAGGGCATTAGTGGCCATCTATCTGAAAAGTCCGTTTGATGTTTTTAGAAAATTATCGTAGAAAGCTGTGCTAGTTTTCGAAGTATTTTAACAATATTTTTTATTATTTATGGTGGTGAGGTGCCTTTGTACTGCAACCATATGTCCTATATTGCATGGAGGCTTTATAAATAATTCTTATAATTTCGCTTTCAAATCTGTCGCCCTCACAAATTTCAATATGCTGCTCGGAGTCAACAATGGAATGCCCTTCCTGGCACGCAATTGATATGTACGCAAGTATGTATTTCCTACAGGGATGCATAAATGCCTTTCAGGGTCTAAGAATGTGTTTCGATGATGCATTCTCACTGCTGAAACGTACGTGCATCAAATAAAAGCTATTCCAAATTGCTTTGGCATTGTAAAACAAATATTCTCTTTACTATAGCAGGGGCTTGTCTATACAAAAAAATAATTGATGATGATAATTGATGATGAGATGCCCATAGCACCACTACTGTATGATCTACCGCACTCCCCTTAAGCTTCGTAGGACGTAGCCATAATGTCTACTTCTAGGCTATTGCTTTGACAATTTGCAGAATTCTACTTGTCTAGTACTTGATATGACAACTAGGTGTTTATTTCTAGGATGCCTAAATATACCATATGTTCCAAGAATGTCTTCCAATAATTCTTTCTTGTCGGAAGAGAATCTACATGTTGAGCTGGAGACAATCGCTTTTCTGAGTAAGTGTCCTCCAAGGCTAAAAGGTTGCGTACAAACTGTAGGTTATTCCTGAGTCGTCTGATGAATGACTCAGATCTGCTTTTGTTGAAGGTTCTCAACAACACTATCGTACGCATCAAACCTGTTTGATATGAGAAGAGCCTTTAACTCTCTTTATCTTCCCTTTCCTTGATTATAATTTTCTAAACAACCGCGTTTATTCCACAAAATGGTTCTGGTCTCATTAGCGGAATGGAAGATCTCTTCTTCGCAAGCTTTTCTGCTTGCTCATTGCCCACATGATGTGAGATTCAGCAAAGAAAGGTAGCCTTAGTCACTTTACCTAGCCGATTCAGGCACTTTCTCTATAATTTCTCACCTAAATCCAAAGCTAGAACTGATCGAAACACTTTTAAATAATTTCATTACTGTAATGCTATATTTTTCAACTTGACTGTATTGTATTGTTACTTAACGAATTTATGAATTATTTAATTGACATGCTATGAGTGTAAAGATATTTACACAAAAGATACACAAATTGATAAATTTGTTACCAAAAAAAAAAAAGTAAGAAAAATAAACCAGCAACCAGGCAATATATGTACATGCACACATGCGTGCAACAAAATGTGGCCTATAAAATGTGTGTCTTATACAAGAGGTTTAAAGATAAAAACAACACCAACAACAGCAACAGCAACAGCAACAAACAACTTTTTGTTCCTACTCAATATTGTATTTTTGGGGTGTTGATATTAAAATATTTGAAGTTTTTGTTTTTTTTTTCGTTCACCATTTGATTTGGTCAGTGTATGGATACACTAAGAAAGACAATGAGAGAATGAGATAGAGATAGTAAGTGAAAGAAAAAAAAATGTTAAACATTATTAAAGTATTTGTGTAAATGCCACTGCGCGTTGAAATATTGAAAGAAAACATACCTATTCGACAAAACAATTCATACCATAATCTTAACAACTAATCAAACATAAGTTTTCGTCGTAACGAAAAAAAAAAAATACAAAAAAAAAATATGAAAATATGTATGTGTAGCACAGTGTAACAACCGATGCCGTTAATAAACACGCCTTACATTGTTTCCTTAATACCACCGCAATGAATGGCAACAAACCAACGTACCTATACAATGGACGAATGATCAACCGAATCATGTAAATTTATCTCAGATGCTGCGCGCCAAAGCTACTTCTGTGGCAGCACATGAAAACAAAAAAAAAAAAAAAAATCAAATGAAAATCTGAAATATTTTCCAAAAAAAATTAAAAAAAAAATGAATGAATTCATGTGATTAGAAGAGCATGTGTGCGTGTGTGCCAGTGTTTGTGTGTATACATATTGTGTTGCATGCAACAACTAATAATTTGCCATTTTTAGCCGGTATTTTGATCACTGTCTGTCTGCTTGCCTGCCTGCTTGCCTTCCTTTTGCTGCAAGTAGTAGTGGTGGTTGGTTGCTTGGTTTGTTACCAGAGTTGATAGGCCGGCCATAACAGGCAGACCAGGCCGACTAGGTCTCGCTCTTGGTCTATTTGTGGGCCATAAAAATATGAATTGTTAAGGCTTTGTGTGTGCGTACATACATACATACATACATACATACACATGTACATGTAGTATATTATAAATGAAATTGTTTTTATCGCTGCGCCTGCATGTTTGGAATTTGTACATTTCGAATATTATCGCTTTATATGTCAGTTATTGTCTAAAGTTTATGGAATTTCAAGTTGTATTTTGTTTTTTCTCTTTTTTTCCCTTCAAAATAATTTTTTTCTTCTTTTTCTTTTTTATTCTTTTTAATATTTTAAATTGTATTTGTTTTGTGCAATTGTTTTTAGGTCTTTATTTTTATTGTTTGTATTGTATTTTGAAAGGGGTAGGCTGGCTTGCCTATTCATGATTTACTGGAAGTTAAATTTTAGTGCAGTCAGCAATTTAATTGATTTGTTATGCCTTTAGAAAAAGCCTTCCTTTAAATGCCTCACCTGACCTCAGGTCAGGTCACTTGACAAAGCGAATGGTATAAACTAAGCTTGTTGGTACTCTTAGAAAAAAGGGTACTCTTAATATTAAGATCTTGTGTTTAGGGACCATCATGTGCTGTATAGTAAGCTTTACATTTCATCAGTGTAGCCTTAAGTGCATAATTAGTTTTAATGTAGAAACTATTACTTTGGCAAACATTTCTCAGTTCAAGTTCGACAAGAGAATAGCATGAGTTGGTATAACAGAAGCAATGATAACCTGTTCTACAGCGACGCTAGAAGCTATGTCGGATTTAAGTCCGTATATCGAGGAAGCCGTATCATCGATTGATGAGACCAACTGGTGAAGGCGTGCAAGAAGCAGAGGTGCCTGGAAGGATGTGTTAAGACAGGTCCAAATCCTTTAATTGGGCTGCTAATGACCAATTAAGTAAGTAAGTAAGTAAGGAATCGGTTGGGTAACACCATCAGTCAGTAGACTTTACGATCTTGAAAAGTGTTTTATCGGCTGCGTAGGCAAAATAAGATTATCCGCTGCTGGGTTCAAGGTGATGTAGGAACTTTTGGAGAATGAGTTTGCAAATGTTAGCGCTTCAATGTCGTCGATGAGACCGGAATCTTTCTACGGTTTTTGGAAAGAGAGGCAAAGACTATTCTCAAACCATGGGGGTTGAAGGCAATCGAAATTTTTTTTGGAAAGCTACAATACGAGTAGATTTGTGTCATGCATCAGTCTCTGCAGGAATACATACTTACATACATACATAAATGGTGATTACAATCCTTTACTCACGATTACAACCTAGCTTCTCACAACGCATATTGTTGAGAAATTTTACATGGTAATTTTATTTAGTGTCAGAGTTCTTTTACCCGAAATCTGCTGACAGGAAATCGCCGAAGGAATATATTTTTCAAATTTCATTTTGCTGTAGCCTCAAGTGTAATAAGCCAACACACTTTCTACTAGACTACGGCGACTTCCAACTAGCCTACTAATTGGTTCTTTAACAGGGCACTATAGATTCAAATATGGTAGCTGTCTCGAGTCCAACATTTATATTTTATGTTGGCAAAATTGAATTATTGAAACACATACTTAGAACGTAAGAAGCTTTAATGCATTCCAGAAGGAAACACCTGGGTGGTAGGCAGGGAATTGTCATTGTTGACACCCAGCATCATTTTGAAAGTTGCCAAAGACATTTTGGTGACGTCCCATAAAGCTTGACGCTGAGTACGATAGATCGTACGGTAGCAGTAATAAGGCTATTTATAATAATCTTTTTAGAAAACCGCTATATTTCCAAGGTGATTGAAAGAGAATATTTTTTTTACGATTAAAGCGTTTATAGCTTGTTGTAGAATGCCAAAGTCATTTGGAATAGCTTCCATATGATGCATGTAAGCTGTGCTGTGAATAGGTCGCATTGGATATTAAATTTTAATGAAACGTATAATTTGTGTTGTTTTTTTTTTTGTTTTTTTTTTTGTAGAGTTGTTGTCTTAAATATTACTTAGTTTATGAGCCGAATACGATCGTAATTTATTAATTTCTATAGAAAACTTCTACCATTATTTGTATTTGTATTTCTATTTCTATTTCTATTATTAACAACAATACCACATTAAAACATACTAATTTGTTAGGCGACTTTAATTGTTTTTTAATGCTAAAAAATGAGTTTCACTTTAGTTTTGTTAATATTTCCTCTTAAAGGCAATACAAAACAAAAAAACGCATTTTAAGAAAATAAAATTAAAAAAAAAATTTTTTTTTCTGTTTTAACAAATCTTTTAAAACGAATGTATTTCTATAGAAAACTACTAAGCAAACGGTAGAATAGAAACTAGAAATACTATATACAGAGATAGTTTTTACATAATATAGCGTGGTATATTATTCGTATATACAGTGAGAGTCAAAAGAAACTGTACATTACCGTATTTTCCTTGTAAAATTATTTTTCTTTCATTACCAATTTTTAAAATTGAAGAAAAAAAAAGAAATCGAAATATTATCAATTTTTTTCGGGCACTCTCCTCCTTAAGTGGTAAAAGTTGAGTTTTATGATTGTTAGAATTTTATCCTTAGTGTACAGTTTCTTTTGGCGTTCATTGTATAAAATGTATGAGTTAGTGAGTGAGTGCTCTTTTGCCATACGGCCTGCTGCATATGTTTAGCTAAACAATTTTGCAAAAAAAATATAGGAAAAAAGCAGCATTTTAAAGCAGCAAATTGAAATCTTGATAAATTTATACCCCCATACACATGATTTAAACGGCAAGAAGAAAAAAAAAATTAAAAATAAAAATTAAAAAACAAAAAAAACAAGAAAAAAAATAAAATAGTCGTCGTGTCAAACATGACCTTGAATAAGAAAAAAAAAATGTTTTTTTTTTCCTTCTAATTTGTTGTTTTATAATTTGTTCCTACATTTTTCTGTTGTTGGTTTCTGTTGCCGTTGTATGCATTATAAAATTATAAAATATACAAGTCAGTCAGCCAGTCAGTCAGTTAGTTAGTCAGCGTATATAATATTGTAGTGTTTAATGCGGTTATAGTTCTCTTTAATAGCAGCGTAAAAAAAACTGCTTAAAAAATTAAATATGTTTTGTATACAATTGCGTCTAAACAAAACCAGCCAACAATCAACCAACGAACGTACCAACTAACCGACCCCAGCCAGCCATCCAGTCAAGCAAACTACTTTGCTGTTGTTAGCCAACCAACAACAGTAAGCAGCAAACCACTTGTGCAACAATTACACAAAATTATACAAAAAAATTAAAAAAAAAAACAGAAAAAACAGAAAAAAAACACACAATCTTTATTAACATTTGCAATAATATTGTTAATAAGATTGTCTATCTTTTGTGGTTATTGTTGCTGTTTTGCTGTTGTTACTGCTATTTTTTCTAAATGACTTTAACTTTTTTCTTTTTTTTTTTGGGTTTTGGCGTTTTAAGATTGACGTACCGTCGTCGTATCCAATGACATACAAGCAGAACAGTAAAATAAATTATTGCATAGACAGACAGACAGACAGACGGACAGACAGACAATAACGCAGGCCAAGAGGAGATTTCAATCACCATTTAAAATATTTTTCTAAATACCCTACAGCCATCACAACAAAAGAGGCATTTTTCATAAAATTGCTTTCGGTTTGCCTGAGATTCTAATCCATTCAAGAAATTTTATGAACAAAAATAAACCATTTTTTTGGAGTTTTTTTTGTGTCTAAAAATAGGTGTGGAAATAATACGCGAAAGCTAACTGAAGCATACAAAGACCAGACCACCAAACAGTTCAAATCAAATGGCAACTTCAACTCGACAGGTCGACAACGAACAACGTACTGTGTTGACTAAATGTTAAGTAGTTTGAACGTAAGAAAACTGTCCTGAATGTTTTGCTGGCAGTTTGATTTACCCAAATGGGCGGTGACTCTGCAACATCTGTTTCTACCTTATGAAATTAGTAACTCTGGCCTGATGCTTACCCAATTTGATGCTCTTGTAAAGGCAATAATTTCTTCCGGTTTGTAGCAAGTAATGCTGCTTGAAATTTGGATAAGGGTTTGATGACAAATTTCATTTTATTTAGTGCCAACAACTGAGCCGCCGATTTATTTATGAATGCCATCCTAGCTGCAGCTACTATAGATCGTTTGCCAGTATATGTCGCTGACATGTTTTTTCTGAGTTTATATTACTACCACTTTGGATTTGTTTTTGCTCTACATTGTTTTAAAATATTCTAAATTTGCTACCGAAATTTTAAAATAAAACAACCCTCCCTACCTATCTAATACCGGATTTAGGGTATCACTAGTTTTCTTCTTAAGCCTTCTCTAAAAATAAAAGCAAAAAAAAAAACGAAAAAAAATAGAATTAATTTTCAAAATCAATTGATTGTTAATTAAATAAAACCTCTAATAACTGCCTGCTGTTGCAGAGATAAAAAAGAAAAAGAAATAATTTATGCAGAAATAGCGAAAGTAATTAAATCAAGGGTTTTAATTAATGTCGATTGAAAGATTGATGGGCCAGTAATTTGTATTAAAGCAACACCAACTGTTGCACAAGGAAAACAACATATGCACAGACAATGAAAACGATACTTTTAACATTAACATTTAAATAATTTTAAATAATTGACCAAAAAGGCAGGAAGGATATACATCGGCAACTTATATATCTTCAGAACTTTTCCATGGAATACTTAAAACATCAGAACGAGTTTATGAAGTAGTTCTAAAACAATCTGTATGTAATATGCTCCATATAATACATGTTATACACATGACATATGTATGTTTTTTTTTTCTAAAGGTTTATATGAGCACAATTTGTAAAAAAGTTAAAGATAATAATTTTTATATTGAAAAGCTATCGATATGTTTTTTAAAAATAATTTATCGGTCTTTGTAAAAACATTCATTTTTCCATAGAAAAATTGTTGTCGTTAACTTTTCTAAAAATAACTTTTTGCGATAACATTATAAAAAGAACTTATTATGAATAACTTTATTACAAAAACCCCAATCATCGATTAATTATTATTTTGACAAGTTTTTATGAAAACATATTACGGTCGACATTTCAATTTGAAGCTTCATAAATTATCGATAACTTATTTTTCGAAAACGACTGCTTTTCTATAGAACATTAATCATTGATAATTTTATCACAAGAAATTTATTATCGATGATTATTATTATTTATCATAGATAATTTTATTATAAAAACTTGTTATCGATAGCAAATTATTATAAAATAGCTTTTCTATAATAATAATTGCAGTATTGATAATTATATAAAAATGATTTATAAAACCAACGTCGATAACTTTTCTGTTATCGATAACATTTCTGTTCGGTTTCTGCTTGTATTAACTGATAATTTTTGTTAGTGTAACGCTTAAGATTCCATAAAAAATGTATTTTTTTTTTAATTTTCCTCTTTGTGTACTTTGAATAGTTGAACTAGAAGACAAATTGAAATTGAAAACCCACCTCAAACTGTGTAATTAACAGACAAATACAAATTTTGAAAAAGAAATACAAAAAACAACGACAACAACAACAAGAAATTATAGAAAAATAATCAAAATAATTCGTTACATATTTTTATAGCCTCAAGTAATTTAAGAATTTAATTTTTCAATGAATTTTTTTGCTTTTGTTTTTCATTCCGAAATTAGACAAAAAAAAAATGCAGAAAAACGGAACAAAATATTGAATTCACACAACAGAACACAACAGAGCACAACACCACACCACACCACACCACACCACACAGCTGAGCAATTTGTTAATGCCAACCAAAAACCAACAAAAACTACAACAACAACAACAACAACAACAACAACGGCGACGACGACAACAATAACAACATAACGACAAACAACAACAACGACAACAATAACAACATAACGACAAACAACAATAATAACAATAACAACAACAATAACAACAACCACAGGTAAGTGATCGAATTTTTGTTGAATTAATAAAAAATAAATTTGAAAATAAATGACAATTTAAATGAACGAACAAATTAATCAAAGTCGGGTTAAAAGTTTATAAAAAATAATTGAAAAAAAAAAAACGTTTTTAAAAAGAACCTGGTGTTGTAGTAATTACAAAAATTTTTTAAAAGTTCGCAATTTAAAAACTTAAAAATGCCACCACCACCTCAGTTGCAAGGAGTTGTTCTTTTCTTAATAATTCATGATTTCCGGTTGTTGATTGGAAAGAATGGAACTAGACTTGCAACCGTTTGTAACACAGTTCACAGTCAATCGATTAAAATCGATTTCTTTTAGAGATGCGGCATACATACATACATACTTGATCATTACAACTGCTGCTTACGATCTAACTTCTCACTAATGATGTGCGTGTTCATTTCATACATGAGTAGTGAGAGACCTGCAGTTTAAAGTCGATCCCCAATATCAGATTCTTGAGATGTTTTTCATAGCAATTTTATTTTATTTACCCCGCCGAAGAAACATTTTTTCAGATTTCGTTTTGTTCGAGATGTCTAGGCTGGGGTTTGAAACATGGCCTCACGGTTTATAATGCACTACCTAATGAACTATGAAGATTTCAAACTATAAATTTTATAAAAGCTTTATCCGTTTTGTAGACTTGTGAGTAAGGAATGTGCTGGAAAAAAACTTGGACATAATTTTAGTAGGCATTAGCGAGAAAGGCATTCTTTTATACTGAAGCCGAGAATTGTCAACAACATAGTAAAAGAATGCAAAATAAGGTCCCTAATGGAAAGAATTCCAGAAATAATACCAAATATTTTTTCATATTTTATTATTGTACGAGATGTCTGAGCTGGGTTTTGAACCATGGCTTCCAGACTTATAAGCCAACACCCTACCTACTAGACCACGACGATTTAAATTTTTTTAATAACGATTGCAAGAAATACATATTTTGTAAAGAAAACTGTTTTGGGGAAATTTTTTCTTAAGCACTCCTTATGTGTAAATCAGTTTTTAATGCCGCGGTGAAGATTGTGTTTCTCTTTAATGGTTAGTAGAAGCTCCAAATTTTCCTAGATTAAATTATCATTTCCTTTCATTACAATATACTATACGAGACAATTATTATTGGTAATAATACACCAGAAATTTATCATTCTTGTTAAATTTTCATTCTTCAATCTCAGAGTTTTTGCCGGAACACTATTGAGAGTCAATCGCCGAGGAAATTTTTATTCATATTTCGTTCTGTTGGAGATGTCTGACCTGAGGTTCGAACCATGGCTTCATGTCTAATAATCGCGTCTAATACTACCTATTATACAGTTGGGTTGCTACTCAAATATACGATTCTTTTATTAAAATTTAATAGTTTCTGTTTGAATTTCTTGTGTAATATTTGAATTCTTTGCAAGATCTGCAAACTTTTTTTTTTGTTTTAATTCATGGGTCTGCGTAATTTTTCAATTATTACAACAAATTAAAATGCAATATAAGAAACGCAACAACACTAAAAATTTGAGAAAAAAAAAGTAGCAGAATAAAAAATGTGTAATACTTTACCAGGTACAATCAATAGACAGGCAGACGGACAGACAGACAGACATAGAAACAAATATACAAAGCAAAAGCAACAGATATTGTTGTGTTAATAGATTGTTCAAATTTACATTTATTTATAGTGCGTTGCGTGAAAATTATAGAAAATTGTCTAGTTGTTGCATTTGTTGTAGTTGTTGTTGTAGCGTAATGTAATAATGGCTCTATAATTATCAATTAACAATCAACAACAGAAATTGCCTACAATTGCTGTACACAACACAGAGCGCAACACAACACAACACAAAACAATTCAGGCAGGCAATAAAATTGCCTCAAGTCGAGCTTTAATAAATTCTCAACTAAAAGCGTTAAAACAAAAACAATAACCAACAGTTACTACAACAACACTATACATTATACATATTGTTGTATAATAGTCACAGGAAAAAAAAAAACAAAACGTAACCAAAAGAAATCCAATATGAATGAGTATAGAGAAAACGGAAAAGTTATCAGGTATTCATGGCTGGTTCTCTATAAACTAACTACTCTAATACACGTACATACATACGATACGTACGTAAATGTAACCATGCTTTAGAAAAAAAAAAAACATTTTTTATTAAGCCACAGAAAAAAAAACTAAGCGTCCAGGCGGATTGCAAGGTACAACAACTACTACAACAACAACACAAATAATAATAGCAACTATAAAATTCATATGGTCTTTTTAGTGTTTATCGATGCCTGGGAAAATTTTGCAAAAAAAAAAAAAAGAACAACAACATCAAAAAAAGTTAATTTAAATTGGAAAATTATACAAAACAATTCGTAAAAACTGTTAAATCGCTAAAAAAAAAAAAACTCCAAAAAAGTTTACAAAAAATTTTGATTTTCAAGTAAATTTTGTGGGATACCAATTCAACTCAACTCAACTCTAAACCCCATAAGAGTCCAACAACAATTGTAAACTAAAGTGAACTAAACTGAATTGAACTATTTAGAGAAATAAACGCTAAACAATCATTTTCTTTTTTATTTTTTATTATTGTTTTATGGTTTTTAGATTTTTTTTGCAAACAATTTAAAAAAAAAAAATTTTTTTTTCTTTAAAAAAGAAAATGTTCACAGCCTCAACAACAACAATTTCTATGTTTAATGTAATTTTTTTTCTCGCTTTTTTGTTGTTGCTGTAAATTTTTCTTACTTTTCAATTTCGCATACAACTGCTAAATGTAACGTCACGTTTTCACGCTCTAAACTTAAGTTGAATTGTAATAAAAAAAAAGAAAGAAAAAATTATAAAAGAAACTGTAAAAATACTTACAAAATATTCCAACAATTTCTCGCTACAAAAACAACGCAAGCAAAGCAACTGTTTTAAAATATTGAAAATTAATTTTTTTTATTTAATTTTTGATACGATTTCTAACGGATTTAACATCTTTGTAAAGGTTAACATAAGATTTTCAATGTGAAGTCTTCAATTAAATAAATAAAGAGCTTTTATTGCCGTTTTATGGTCGGAATAGTAAACATTTATAAACATTTATAAGCTTTGATTATAAATAATTTATTTATTCAAGTGACTTCGATAACGATAACCCTCGAATATATAAAACTCAAGTCGTCGTAGCCTAGATAGTTAGTATGTAGGCTTACTAGAGAGAGAGAGAGAGATCGAATCTTAGCTCTGACAAAAGAAGAGGGAAATTCTTTCAATGCTTCTCATGCATCGATTGATTTTTTTTAACAAAATGGTAGTTAAAAATAGCAGAATACACTTGTTTTTGCTTGTAGGTAGTTGAGTACCTCAAAAAGATGACTTATTGTACTGATCTCACCCTGTATGAGTCATCCATCTCTCACGTCAATGACAGCTGATGTCATTAAAGTTTGTATAGATACTTACCTTGCTGCTTATTATTTTATAAGCACCCAAATATTTTCTTCTGAGATGCATTAATAACTCACAAGTTGCAAGTATGACTCCTGTTAATTCGTTTTGCTCATCGCTGAATTTAAATACTGAGCTTGAGCTGATGACAAGTCTACACACTACTTCTGAATGGTCTGATGCAAATTTATTCTCTTTGTAATCATCCAACAAAGGAATTATCTATGTATGCCTTAATTCTTTATTTTCCTCTTAATACCTCTTCCTACTCCACGGAAAACTACCACCTCGTTGATAGTGAATTTGCCCTTGGTCTTGGATACAGAAGAGGGTGACCCTATTATTAGTTGATTACGCTTTTCATTCTAATCTCGTGACAACCTCATAGGAACTAAGTCCTTTGTCTTTATACTTTCTGTTAAGCTGAACTCATTTTGAGGGCTTAAATTGGAATAAGCTCGCGATACCAATATGTCTGTCACAGAATTGACTCGCTCTTAAAAGAGAATGTAGCCATAAAATTGTTTTCATTACTAATTCTCTTTGAAAAGTATACGACGACAGCATAGATTTACTGGATGTCTCCTGATGAATCTGACATGAGATTAGATTTGTCTTTCATTATTTTCAATACAGTCCCCATATATCTTGTACATACTACCATATTTCTACCAAATTTCTGGTCCTCCTTAAACAAGCAACGCACTTAAATTCAACAGAACCTGTAGAGCCGTAATAGGACTAGTTCTACCCTCCCACCTTCCGTCTCTGTTGTTTATTGAACTGGACTAGGGTGTTTCGAAGAATGTCGGTGAGTCGATTATGTGTAGCTTTGATACACCGATATTTTATCGATTCCGATTAATAATAATAAAAAATCGAATATTTTAGTTTTTGTTTTTAATTTTGCTCAAGATTGTTTGAACTGATGTTAGCACCATGGATTGTGGCTTCATACTACTACAACCTACTAACTACTAGAATACAGCGATTACAAGCAATTATTAGGTGTTACTATCAATCATTTATTTACTGTTCCTAAGACTTTTTCCTCTTATTGGTTTAACATTTAATTTGACAGTTTGCACTCGAGGATCATTCCCCTTCATATTTCCAACTCTTATTCTGGTTGCCTTCTTTTTTTTTCATCAAAACTATTTATAAATTCCTGCAGAAGTCCTAGACTACGCCAACGACGAAGGTAGTGTGTTGGTTTATTAAATGTGAGGCCACGATTCAAACCTCCCAGGTCAGACATCTGAGGCAGATCGTCGGATTTCTGAGAGTAAATAAAATTGCGATCAAAACTTTCTTAAAAAATTTGTAGTTCGGAGTCGACTTTGAACTATAGGTTCCGCCGCTGATATATAAAAATTAACACGCGCAACATAAGAATTTAGCGATAAAAAAAAGTCGGAAGTGATCAGCACATTCGCATAGTTTCGTGTATTTCGTGTGTAACACATCATATCGTGTAGATTGTAGTACATTTAAGTTTCATAGCATAGGAAGCAAAACTGCTCCTTGGGGGATGATTCCTCAAGTTGCATCAGATTTTTAACATCGTACTTCAAAGTCATACCAAAGCATTAGCAATGTGGAGAGTGCCTTTTGTTTTGCTAAAGTTATTTATCGTTTAACAACAGGATTCTATTCCACATGTATACATGAGTATAGTTAGGATTACGATCTAGCTTCTCACACCACCTATGTTGTGTGTGCGTGTTAGTTTCATACATGAGACAAATTTTTAAGAAACTTTTCATGGAAATTTTAAATTCTATTTCAACAGGATGTCGAATAATTTCAATGATTAAACTTAAAATGGATGTTCAAACGCAAGCAAAATACAAAAGTACTCGTATTGTTTGTGGTTATACCACCACCCGTTAGTAATGAATTCTTATTTTCCCACACCTGCTGCTCTATGGGTGGATTTTTACTCAACGCTAGGAAGTAAAGCTTTTAATACAATTAAAAACGAATAGCAACTGCAATTAGTTAGTAGCAGATATATTAGTAACAATAATGAAATGCCCTCTAAATGTTTATAAAAAAGACGGATTTTTTTAAAATAATTATGGCATAATAATAACAACAACTACAACAACAACAACAACAACAAAAGTTAATAAATAAATACCGACATATGGGTTCAACTCAATGACGATGATGACAAACCACTGTCAAGAGCTTATAAATAATTTATATTTCTAAACTATCGGAAAACGAAAAAAAAACAACAACAAATATTACAAAAAAATTTTATTGCAACAACACACACTCGCTTTAACTCACTAGAGACCGATGGCCAGGCGGCAAACAAACAATAGGGCAACAGGAGAGCAAAAATGAAATCAATTTATCACATTAGGAAGGAAAAAAAGGCAAATAAAATGTAATAAAAACAGAAAGCCACGTTAAAGGAATATATGGTTGAATAAATAAAATTAATTATTTGGCCAAAAATTTTGGACATGTTATTATGAAATATTTTTGTGGCAAGAACTGCAGCCTGCAGCCAGCAGCAGCAACGGCAACGGCAACAACATTAACTATAAGGCAAGGCTATAAGAGAACAAATTATGCCACACACAAGTTGTTGCAAGTCAAATGAAATTGCTTTATAGCCACAAAAGCAAAAATAATAATAAAAAAATAAAAAAAAACACGGCCGGTAAATAATTTTTTTTGTTTTATTTTGACTTTATGGCCACTCATTCATTGTGTTGCAACATAATTAATCAAAAGGTCATTTAGACAAGCGCAGATATTTTTTTTTCTAAATTTCGTAATAAGGCCTACCAAAAAGCATGTTGCATATTGCATATTGCATATTGCATTTTGCATATATTTTTACATGCTGCATGCATGCATGCATGTATGCATGCATATTTTGTGTTGTAATGCCATATAAATTCTTAAGTATTGTTTTTATTTTTCTTTCATTTCAAGAATGCCTAACTGCCTGCCATATTGGCATGCCACATTCATATTCTTATTACTCACATATTTTTAAGATAAATGTTAACATACACACATACATACAAACACATGCTTTTATTTAAATATTCAATGTAATAATTGTGTCAAATTGCCGCTAAAAATTAATTCATTTCCGACAGATTTTTTTTTTTGGTTCAACTTTTTTTTCTACTCCATTTGCCTGTAACTACGTACGTATACATGCGTACATATGCACGTATGTACGTATGTATGTATTATACGTATAATGTAGTCATATTGAAAATGAAAATGCCATTTGAAGGCTTTGTTTTTCTAGTGTTGTTGTGGTTGTTGTTGTTGCTTTCTAAGTGATACAATTGCGTTTGTTTTTAATACGTTTTCTTGTTCCAGCTGATATTTCTCTATTGTTGTGTCTGTTGTATAGCGCAACAAAGTTATCTGCATATGGCATCAAGAAGTTTATTTTTTATTTTTTTTGTTTTTATTTAAATTTTAATATGAACAAAAATATTATTTTTAAGCACTTTATTTCCCCCCATTTTTTTTTTATTTGTTTAACCGCCAACACTGTAGGGGAATATATGCATGATTTGCTAATGCAACACAATACATTTTGCTTCGAGTGTTTATTAGCATTACATTGCATAAAAAAAAAAACAAACTGCCCGAGTGGGGGAGGCATAAACAACGAGAGAGGAGTGTAGTGTATTATGTATACATTATAGTATTTATGAATGCCATTCGTAAGGGCAGGAGCGTAGAGTAAAATGAAAAAAGGAGCCCCCAGACTATATGCTCTAAAACAGTGCCAATGCATAAAATATCTGAGGGAGGGTATTTTGTTAGCAAATACTGTACACCATACAACGATTTTAAATTTTACCACACTTTAAATAGAAATTTGTTAAGTGAGTAAGAACGTCTCATACTAAGTGTGCAACGTAATCTTTCTCTTATGTTACTTACTTAATTTGCTCTTAACAACCCTTTATTCGGGATAACAATCTTTCTTTTCACAGCACCCATATTGGCAGGACTTATAGTTTAATTTCGTCTCCGAATGACAGATTTTTGAGAAACTTTTTTATTCTTAGAATTTTTGCCAGAAGACTGTTGAGAGAAAGCCGCTGAAAGAAACATTTATGTTTGACAAGTTTGAGCTGGGGTTTGAACCGTTGAGTTCGATTAATCTCAAATGTAATCTAGTAATAAGTAGCAGTAGTAGTAGTAGTGTAGTACTAGTGCAGTAGTGTGTTAGCTTATTAGACGCAAGCCTATGGTTCAAACCCCAATGAAGACATCTTGAACAAAATAATTTATAAAACAAAATATTTCATGGGCAATCTTTTCTCAATAGACTTTCGGACAAAATTTCCATGAAAAATTTCTCAAAAATCTGTTTTTCGGAGTCGACTGTAAACCTGTATGTTTCGTCACTTGCGGATAAAATTAACACATTTTAAAAGGGTTAGTGCGAGAAGATAAGTTGTAATCCTTACTAAAGGTTTGTAATGGCTAACTAGGTGCGTATTGTTCTGTAATGCCAAACAGGTTCTAAGTAAGAGGCAAACCCAATTCTTAACAGGTTTTCTATAAGTCTCCAGTCAAACCGGTCATAAGGCTGGTTATTATAGTCTTACTACCTCTAGATAGTCATATGGATGATTCTAAATCTATTCCTACTACAATTTTCTAAATAAAAGGAAATAGATTTCAGAAGAGTCTTCTTCGTCTGTATCTGCTCCTTCCCAACATATCTTCTTCAATCCTCTGAAATGTTCTGACTCTATCATTGCCTCGGATTCCTATACGATCTGGAATTCGGTAGAGTGTAGACAAATCTCTTCGTATACCACAGAATGCTCTCTGCCTTAGAAGAGTATGTTCCCTAACCTCCAAAATTTCTGTCTTCATTCCCCTTAGTCAGTTTCGTTGTGAGGCTTTAGTTGAAGGTTCGCAGAGGAGAGAGTTAATAATAATGGAGCTGCTCTGCTGCCAGTTATTGGATTTGTTAGTCACAATGCTCCGTGATAAATCTCCAGTCAAATTACTTTTCCATTGTTCTAACCAGAATATTCATAGCTCTAATACCCTCCCTCACTACCACATGCAACAGGCTTAAATATAATAGAGCCTTTAGAGCTGTTTTTACCAACACATGCCTTGGGCTGTAACTCATTCAAGATCGGTCAATTTAAAGGGAAAGTCGTGGTCGGAAGTTTTAATATCGTTTAGGTAAGGGCAAAAAGTCGCATAGTATACTAGGTAGTGTGTTTGCTTAGTAGTGACCAATTATGTACGTCTGTATGTAAGGGACTAAAGCTCTTCCCCCCCTCCCCCTTCTTTTGATGGGAAAAATTTTCCTTACGCCTTTGATTACACATTACGCAAGGGAATAAAGGGGGTGAGGTGTAGACGAAAAAAAAAAATCATATCTTCATAAATTGTTTTTTTTTTATTTTTTTATTTTTTTTTTTATTTTGAAAATATTAACCATTGACGTTTTAACCTTATGTGAAGGCATATTTGTAAATAACAATCAATTGGCCTGGCCGACACAAAAATAGTAGAAAAAAAAAAACAAAAACAAAAACGAGAGAAACTGAATTGAAACGCATATATAACGGGCGGTAAATGAAAACAACAATAACAACAACTTTATTACAAAAAAAAAAAAAAAAAACTCAACAAAACAAAAGAAAAAAAAAGGAATTGAGAGTTAAAAACTAACGTGTGCAATACAGCCTAAAAAGTTCAAGTGTTGTGCAGCAGACAGCAGCGACTGTTGCAACAGGCAACATTTTCTTTAGCGAATGCAAGCAAACACAAGCAAGCACGCGCGCCACTCCCACTCAAGTGGCAGCACCTATTTTTTCTTCTTCTTGGGGTTTTTTCTTTTGTTTTTTTTTTATGAAAAATCTCCATGAAAATAATTCTGAATTATAATGCTGCTGCTGTTGTTGTTGTTATTATTATTATTCGTTTTCATATTGTTGTTGTTGTTATTGCCGTTGTTATATTTATGATTTCAAAGCGATGAAAGATAAAAAAAATTTATTTTTTTTAAACGTTCAGTTTTCATATCGTTTTTTGGCTATTTTTTTGTGTGTTAAACAATAACAATATACGACGATGACGACGAGGAGGTGAGTGGGTGAGTGTACATACGTACGTATGTTTTATACGGTTTTAGCCAACTTGTTAACATAAATTTGCAATTAGTGTTCGAAACCTAAACAATTGTGTGTTTCAATTTCAGTTATTACCGTCGGTCTGCCAGCCTGTCTGTCTGTCTGTTTGTCATTTTTATCGCTTCAAAAATCTTTATAAAATTATACGCCAGAGTTGGGAGTTTTTTTTTTGGTTTTTTTTCTATAAGGGTTAACTGACGGGGGTGAATTTGTAAAAAAAAAAAAAAAAACCAATCAAGCAAACCAATTTGCTTGTTAAATCTATTATTAAACAATATGCTGTTGTTGTTATTGTTGTTGTTGTTTATACAATATTATTAATTATTTCATATTGTTGTTCTAATAAAATCACAAATTTCCGTTTCTTGTTTGCAATCAAGCGCCAAACAACACCCAGCAAACAGCAACAGCAACAGCAACAGCAACAGCAACAAGAATTTATTATTTTTTTATTAGTATGTATGCATGTATGTATGTATGTTAGTATTTACAATACAACAACACAGATATTTATTATAAGACGCATAAACATTTACTCATTGCCTGCCCCGCCATCTCAATTATAATATTCTCAAGCGTATTTGCGTAGTTATCTCGGAACTCAGCCTAGAGCTCGTTCAACACAGCTGGGATTTTCTTATTTGTCTTAGAATTTTATACTTTACCTTACAGTGTGTATGTAATTAAATAGATAAACAAGATATGATTTTCTCTTTTTTTATTATTTTCTTCTTATTTTTTTTTGTTTCTCGTAATAGTCGTGACACTCGTTAGATTATTGTTTCGTTTGGTTGCCATTAGATTTGATTAAATTTATAATTGCCGTCATGTAATTATAGTCAATTTAATATGGGAGAGAGAGAGAGAGAGAGATAGAGCCAGCCACGTTCGTTCTGTTGCACTAGGAAATTAATTAAAATAATGCTGAAAAATTAAAATGTGAGAACAAATAAAAAAAAACATGAAAATTATTATGATTAATAAACATGATGAATGATGAAATTCGATATTTTCGAAAGAATTTTTAGATTACATGATCCACCGATTAGAAACAAATCTGAAATTAAATGGATTTGGAAAAGAACAAAAGGTGTTGTTGCATCTCTCAACTGATTTTTAAACTACGGTTTAGCATTTGTAGGCAAATTAAACACGTTTTCTATTTGGCATCTACTTTATTGATAATAATCTCCCTTCCTTTGTTTTTTTTTTAAAGCTGGCTAGCTGGCTGGCTAGCGGGCTGGCTAGCGGGCTGGCTGGATAGCTAGCGGGCTGGCTGGATAGCTAGCGGGCTGGCTGGATAGCTAGCGGGCT
>QOCX01000022.1:794603-813874 GCA_005959815.1 Sarcophaga bullata | reverse complement strand
CTAGCTGGCTAGCTGGCTAACTGGCTGGCTGGCTAGCTGGCTAGCTGGCTAACTGGCTGGCTGGCTAACTGGCTGGCTGGCTAGCTGGCTAGCTGGCTAACTGGCTGGCTGGCTAGCTGGCTAGCGGGCTGGCTAGCTGGCAGCGGGCGGCTAGTCTGCTAGCGGGCCTGGCTAGCTGGCATAGCTGGCTATGGGCTGGCTAGCTGCCTAAGCTGGCTAAGCGGGCTGGCTAGCTGCTACTGCCTAACTGGCTGCTGGCTAGCTGGGCTAGCGGCTAAACTGGCTGTCTGGCTAGCTGGCTAGCTGGCTACTGGCTGGCTTGGCTAGCTGGCTAGCTGCTAACTGGCTGGTGGCTAGCTGGCTAACTGGTGGCTGGCTAAGCTGGCTAACTGGCTGGCTGGCTGGCTGGCTGGCTGGCTGGCTGGCTGGCTGGCTGGCTAGTATAGTTGACTGGCTGGCTAGCTGGCTGGCTGGCTAGCATAGTGGACTGGCCGGTATAGCTGGTTGGCTAGCAGGGTAGTATAAGTGGCTGGCTGGCTGGTTAGCAGGCTACTATAACTACCTGGCTGGCTGGTTAGCAAACTAGTATAGCTCACTGGCTAGCAGGGTAGTATAAGTGGCTGGCTACCTATTGAAGCTGGCTAGAGGGCAAGTATAGGCTAGGTGGTAAGTATAGATGGAGAATATTGTTGGCTAGCTGGTAAGAACAGATAGTAAAGCTGGTTAGCTGGTAATTTTAGGTAGTATATTTTTGGGCTGGTATAGCTGAGAAAGTGGCAGGCTGGCTGGTAAGTATGGCTGGGTAACTAGTCAGTATGGCAGTCTGGTAAGTATGTCTGACTATATGACTAGTATAGCTGGGATATCTACAGCAAGTCCAATTTTTCCAGAATATCCATCATCCTATCCAGACACTGTTAAGATAGGAAATATTTGAAGCCTGATATCTCAAGTTCCAAAATCCTATAAAGTTTGAGAGAATATCTCTTATATTTTAGTATTAGAGAAGCCTTAGCTGTATTCCACTGTCAACATTCAGAGTAGTTTATAGATTTCAGAATGATTGATGCTAATATGCGAGTATCAGGAAACCCATACTTTTTCCTGTCGAATTGGATGTGAGTCAGTCCACTTCGACAATCAAAAACAAATGCAATCAATGCTTAGCTACTAGGCGATGACAAATGACGAACCTATCATATTTGCACAGACTATAGTAGATTAAACTGGGAGGACTTCTTTAATGATAATAAATTTCCCATTTTCCTTAGGCCTCCAAATAAAAACCTTTTAATTCAATTTTTCCAAATAATTTATCGCCTTTAAAATTGTCACAAAAATTTGTGAAAGAAAAATGAAAAAAAATTGTGCCACAATTTATTCACAATTGACGCTGCTGACACTTATGCTTAAATGAATATTTAAGGAAGGAATATTATTGTTAACATGACTTTTAACACTTGCCACTTTCATTTAAAAACAACACACACACACACACAAGTACATGCATATGCCCACAGTAGAGCTTGCAACACACATACCATAATACATGAGGCCTGAGAATACCACAGGCAGGCTCAAGTTGAAATAAATGGTTGGGAAAAACTTAACGACATATCGGGTGCTGCTGCTGTTGTTGCTGTTGCTGTTGCTGTTGCTGTTGCTGTTGCTGTTGTGCTCATAAACCAAAATAGGAATATTAATACACAACATATGCAGTTGTTGCTATTGTTGTTACTGTCAATGAAAATGACAACAGTAACTGCAGCAACAACAACAAAATAGAAATTAACTTGGTAACTATTATTTAACACTCCTCATCATCACTATGCGATACACACAAACAACCCCACCATATTCAGCAAAAGTACAGAATAGTGGGCAACAGGCGGCAAGGAACCACATTATCACAGGCAGGCTATAAATTGTGTGTAAATATAGGAGAGAGAGAGAGAGAGAGAGTACCAAATGGGCGCCAATGTCAGTTAAACTGTCAACAAGTTAATGAGTAAATTTGTGGCATTATTATGTACTTTGAGAGTAGTACCATAACAACAATTGCAACAAGTTGCCTCAATTTTATTTCTTTTATTGCCGTTACACATTGGGACCTAGCTAGGCAATGGTTGTTTGAGTGTTGATAGGCCTCCTTTTTGTTTTTTTTTGTTCGCATTAAATATTGTTGCCATATTACAGTTTTTTTATTGCTGTTGTTGCTGTTACTGTTGTTGTTGTTGTCGTTGTTGTCGTTGCTATTGTTTGGCCACAACAACAGCAGCAGCAGCAGCCTTTTTAAATTATTATTCTTGTAGGCTGTCTGTTGAAAACATGAGTGGTGTCAAAATAGGGAGCGCACACACACACACATACACTCACATATACTAGTGTACATATGTACAATATTAACTAGACAATACAACACATTAACCAGAATATCACTGCAATGATACAATGATTATCACACACACTGTAAAGGAAAATTTATGACACATTTTTTCCTCAATTTTGTTTCAGTTGTTGTTGTGTGTGTATGTGTGTGTGTTTTTTTTTTTGTGGAATGTTTTCCAAGCTGGCTAGGAAGCTAGGAACGAACGGACATGACTACAATAAAGGCAATAAATAATTGTGAAAGACACAAAACATAATGCTAGTGACATGGGTGGTGACAACTTAATGGCTGCAATAATTGTGTTACAAAAAAACAAAATGAAAACAGATGCAGGTGATGAAAATGAAATGAAAATTTCTAGTCTATTTGAGTCTCTCTCTCTCTCTTTCTCTCTCCCTCTCTGTATTTATTGAATATTGAAGGTGGAACAACAAATCAGGCAATAAAACTTAGTTATTTTCACATACAACTACACTTAGTAGTGACAAATGTGCATTATAGAGCCTGGTTATGCAGCAAGGAAGTAGAAGGTAGAGGAATTTAGTTTTTGATTGGGAAGAAAAGAACGCAGGATTTGGGGCTCAAGTGTGAATTACAATTAGTTTGAAGTCTTTCAAGGATCTCTAAATATTTATTTAATCTTACCGTTAATGGATGTATTACTTAAAAATGCGGTGTTTCACAACACGTTACATATTCGATACACACGCATGGGATGGCTTATGTTCTTAGCATTACAACAAAGGAAACAACAATACAGTTTTGTATCAATTTCTGCTTTCTGAATTTCAAAAAGCGTAGTTGCATCTGAAACATACATACATACATACATAATTGGCCATTACAACCCTTCAGTCAGGATTACGGCCTAGCTTCTCACACCACTTATCTTGTGTGTGTAAATTTTATACATGAGCGGCGGGACCTACAGTTTTAAAGTCGACTCCGAACGACAGATTTTTGAAAAACTTTTCATGGCAATTTTATTTACTCTCAGAGTTTTTGCCAGAAATCTGCTGAGAGGAAGCCGTCGAAAAATTTTTTTTTTTGTTTTTCGTTTTTGATGCCTGACCGGGGATTCGAACCCTAGCCTTTCGTCTAATAAGCCAACACACTACCTACTAGACTACGATGACTGCATCTGAAATATATCGATTAATTGCCCCCAATAGCTTGTCCTAAACTTAGTGGACAGAGCTAGACTTGATCTTAGTTAGACTGGAAATTAAAGAAAATTCCAATTCTAAGGAGAGAGTTACTGCTTGAAAGAATTTTAACCCAGAGACGTAAAAACTCACTTTTAAGTCCCGAATTGATATACGGTATGCCGCCTTTTCTCGCGATATGCCCTGTACTAGTGTGTACATGTGAAATTATTCGATTTCACGATAAGAGACATTGCCCGGTTTATTAGCGTTCAGCTAAGGTTAGAGGACTCTGCGTAATGCCGCGCATTGTTGTCCTTTTGCTTTGGATCCTGAATGAAATGTGATACCGGGGCCCTAGTTCTTATAAGTGTCCTAAGCGAAAACCTTAAATGGAAGCATAAGAATGACGGTTCAAAAAGTTTTTGTGCTATTAATACTGTCCCATAAATCTTAAGTAATTTTCACAAATTCTGTTTTGTTAAATAAAATGTAGTGTAAAGTGGTTAAAACACTGTAAGTAGTTTAAACGAATTTATCCAGAAAGCGTTTTCACTACCCAGAGACAACAACGAATATCAGAAAAAGCTTGGACAATGGCAGCCCTTGAGAAAAGAGTCGGAAACACACCATTGCGGCTTAATTTAAATATTTTACAATGTGCGTAGGGCAACCCTATCATTCTAGAATCAGCTGCAGTACAGCTTTGAGTTTAGCTTGCAGAACTTGATTAATTTAATTGAATGAACTAAAGTGAATTAAAACAATATGATTGAAAGGAATTACCACTGATTAGTATGCTTCACATAATATTTTGTTGTAAATTTTAATTGCCGAAAAACTGTTTTAATTGACTACATTGGAAAGCAATTAAATGTGGTAGCCGCCGTAGTTGTTTATTGTTTTTTTTTTTTAAATTGTAATTACAATCATTGGCTTTCAATCTATAAATCACTATATAAATTAACGGCGCCCATAAATCTTGTTGACAATTTAAAATTACTCATACGCACTGGCCGACAGCCACCATCGTGTAAACAAATGCCAAAAAGATTTCAAAAAAAAAAAGTGACAAACAACACGAACAGAACTATTAAGCCAAGCCATTATCATAAATCAATAATTTTGAAGAAAAAATATGAAAACGAAAAAAAAAAATGTTACCAGCGTTTAATTAAAATGTTATTAAACATGTTTGCAACAGAAAAAAAGAGAGAAAAAAAATGAGAGAGAAAAAAATAAATCAATAATCTTTACGGCCTTTAAGCAATAAACAGAAGTAAAACGCCAATACGAAATTGCAATTGAGACAAACACAAATACACACACTTACACAGAAAGAATGATAGACAGATCAACTATAAACCAACATTTATTCGTTTATTTGTCTGTTTGTTTGTTTGTTTGTTTGTTACGAATACGAATTCTCTCATATCAGACATGGAAAATCTGTAGAAAAGATAACAAACTCAACACATGTCAAAACTAATTAACAAAAGCAGACAGACATGTATGATACACAACAACAACAACAAACACCAAAAAGGATTAATAATATTTAAAAAAAAAACTAACACACTCATACGCTTGCATATACACATGCACATTCTTTGAAAAAACTTTTAACATTTACTCTCCTCATAAGAGTTTCAAAACAGAGTCTGTGTTTGTCAACAACGGCATTTGCTTGATTGCTTGCTTGCTTGCTTGCCTCTGTAATGTGAAATAAACAAGAATTTTAAATTCTTGCTTATATTGTGTGCGTACATAGTATGTGTCTGTATGTGTGCGAGAGAGAGGAAATAGAGAAACAGATGTGAAAAGAATGACAACATTTGTGCCGAAAATTGAGTCTTTTCTAGAATTAAATTGTTTTTCAAATCAATTCAGAAACTTTGAGTTCCTTTAAAGGGGACTTCCTCCTAAAGAACGGTACTCCCCAAATTGAAAAATGAACGCACCTTTTAGACCAAGCTTGTGGAGAAGTTTTTAATAGTTTGAAAAGTCCTCACAATACCGCTCTCTCACTCTCTCTTTCTCTCTTATAACGCAAGGTACATACATAAATAATTGGTCATTACAACTCCTCAGTCAGGATTACGACCTAGATTCTTACACCATTTATGTTGTATGTATTAGTTTTATACATGAGTAGCGGGGGACCCTACATTTTATTATCGACTCTGAATTTTTAGAGAAAATTTTCATGGCAATTTTTGTTTCTCTTTTAGCGTTCCTACCAGAAATCTGCTGAGAGGAAGTCGCCTGAGAAATATTTAATATGCGTTTGATTGGAGATGTCTGACCTTGGGTTTGAACCGTGACTTCACGTCTAATCAGCCAATACACTACCTACTAGACCACGGTGACTATAAAAACTTAGCTGAGTTAACAAGGTATCTCGAATCAATTTTTTCTTTTCTTTTTTTTTTTTGCAGTTATCAGCACTGACATCCCAGCTACAGGGGAGTGATCTAAAATGTCACTTGGCACCCATGGTTACATGATTAATCGAGATATGAAGAATACCATGAGCTTTTTAAGTCTAAATTAAAATGAACCGAGCTCTTATGAGACTCTCACTTTATAGATACATTTGAGCCGCATAGCTATGACGAATGGATAGCGAAAGGGTTGAATACTGCCTGTGTCATTCTCCAGCATTTAGATGCGTGAGTTAGCAGACTTTTGAGGAGTAAATTGAAGAAAAAAGTTTTGAAACACATACGCGATAGATACGATTCCCAATGGATTTTACGTTGTTCGCGACTGTCATTGAAGAACGTATAACAACGGGCCTACGCAATGGCTTAGAATTATGAGACAATGATCTTTAAATGATGGTCCTTTACTATTAATCTGCCGCCTCATCAAGTTAAAGGAGTGTGTGGGGCATTTCAATTAAAATCAAGGCTTATTAGACCTGCAGCCACGGTACAAATACCAGGTCAGACAATCTCCAACTAGACGAAATATGAAAAATATTTCTTAGGCAACTGCCTCTCAGCAGCAGATTTATGGCAAAAGCTTTGAGGATAAAATAAAATAAAGTTGCCATAAAAAATTTTCTTAAAAATCTGTCGTTCGTAATCGACTTTAATCGACTGTAGTTCCCCCGCCACTCATGTATACAAATTGACACACACACAACATGGTTGGTATAAGAGCTAGATTGTAATCTTGACTAAAAGGTTGTAATGGACAATTCTGTGTGTATGTATGTATGTATGTATGTATGTTCTACACTTCTCTGCCTGCATTCTTTCCATCTTCCAAAGAAAATCGTGAAAACCAAATTTCTATGCATTCTTTCAAGGTACTGGATATCATGCGAGTTTAATGAATTTAACTGATCAACATTTGTAAGATATGTTTATAAAACAACAACAAAAACACCAATAACAAACTAAAAACGAGACAAGTTGTCAAACATCAACCACCTACTGAGTAAACAATTGCAAAAAAAAAAAATTTAAAAGAATGAAAAACAAAGGCTAGGAAAAAAATTACAGAATTTAAGCAACAACAACAACAACAATAAATTGTTGAAAGGAAAACAAAATGAAACGAAACGAAAACTGTCAATTACTGAACGTTTTTCCTTTTTCAATTTTTTTTTTCTTGGACAGGTCGTTCAAACTATACGTACATCAAATACAAACACACTCGCACTCACACTCACACTCACACTCATTTATAACATGAGAGGCATATGAAGAAAGAGATCAAGAAGTAGGAAAAAAAAGGTGGAAATAGAAATAAAAACCGTTATACTTGAATGGTTGGCTGAATGAACAGTTAAAAGGAGAAAGATGTCATTCATTTACCAAATAGTGTGGGTGGATGTCTGTAGGAGTGAGTAAATAGCCAAAGAGTTTCTACACTGTACAGACTAAATTGATTAACAAGCAAACCAAACCAAACCAAACCAAATGCTTGAATTGACAATTAACAACAACAACAATAACTACAACAACAATTCCATATGACCACCAGTAGCAAAAACTACTATGTGTGTACTTTACACATAAACAATGTCATCAATATCAATGCTACAAACAACAAAGGAAAAAAATCCAAGAAATTAAACGCGGAGAAAAAATTCAAAGCAACACAGCATATGCATGCATTTGTTAACAACTTAAGGCTATTTTTGTAAAGGCCACAACCATAAAAAAAATATTCCTTTAAACTCTAGTTGCCTTTTTCTCTTTCTCTCTCTGCTTTCTCCATTTTATTTTTTTTGTTTTTAGTTTTTTTTTTTTTAACGGTTTTCCTAACTAAATTCCAACACTTTTGCCCTGTGATGATGCTGTTAAAATTCACACAAATTCTAGCAGTAACGTGTACGTATACACTTTTAAAATGATTTTTTATATCTCATAGAGAGAGAGAGAAACAGAGAGATAGAGAGTGAGAGAGAGAGAGAGAGAGAGCGAAAGTGAATGCTAGAGTCGTGTGTGGTTATTGTTTACGTATCATTTGTTGTACATGTAGCCCTGTGTGATGTGCCATCATAGCATTAGTTTTTTTTATGCATAAGCCAGAGAGAGAGAGTGTGTGTGAGTGTGTATATGTGTGTGTGTGGGAAGCCTTAAACTATTTATTTACATCCTGCTGCTCTAAGAGAGCAAAGCGAACAAAAAATGAATTTTTTTCCAAATGCCTTAAAACAACACTAAATCAAGGATGGTGTGCATTCAACTAACACACTCTCAATTCTAATACTACACTAGTCAAAGGCCTGAGCCTGTGCCTATGCCTGTGCATGTGTTTGTGTGCCATGTTGGTTTAACTTAATTTGAGAGACATTTAGAGAAGTCCAAAAACGAATTTTTTTTTGTTCATACTCTATCAGCATGCATGCATGCTTATTTGATTTGCCAGGCAGATGAGAGAAGTGTGTATGTGTGTGTGTAATAAAAAAATCCTTAAAAATTTTTTTTCTTACTTTACTTCACTTATTCACTCACTCACTGTTATTGGTTTTGTGTCTTTAGGCCATGTTTATAAAGTTAGTTAGTCATTTACACCACTACAGGAGTTATAAAACGTTGTCAATAAAAAAAAAAAAACAACAGCAGTAAAGCCAGCAACGATTTACATTTTTGTTTTGATCTCTTGTTGCATAAATGTGTCCATGCAACCAGAAGAATGTTAGAAGAAGAAAACAAAACAAGGATTTGATGCCTGATGATGGTTTTTTTTTTTTCAAGGACTTTTGGTCAGTTTTGAATAATTGTAAGCGTATTTACACCAGCCATCAAAGAAGAGCAATAAAAAAAATTAAAGGAATGCAACACACAATCATTTCAATATTTAACAGGTTTGGGGCAGATATGTATACAACAAGTTAATGACAATCTTTTTTGTAAATGTAGCAGCCACGAATCTAAGAATGTCAATCAGAGTCTTGAAATCAATTGAAGTTTAGAAACTCAGCCTTAAAAACATTAACTAGGATATTGAGAGTGTTTTTATCTCTGGCTGATCAATTGAGCTTTGATTGCTTTTTTGGTCTGGTGGTCTTGCATCTCATTAATATCAGATCGAAAATTTAAGGAATATGAATTCTTGGCGCAATCGCTGCTCTTATGTATTTAAGACCAGTATTATGATGAATATTTTGAAACATACAGTCACAGAAAAAAGTCTACATACACCTAATTATTTTGGTTTAGGTTATATTTTTTATATTAGATTTCTGCCTTCAAATATTCTTTATTGTGACAGCGTTACAGAACTTTATGACCCCGTTTTTAATTTGACAAAAAAATCGACAGGAAAAATAAGCAGTGTTTGTAGACTTTTTTCCTTGACTGTATATATATACGTACGTACGTAATTTAGTCATTACAGCCTTTCAGTCAGGAATGCAATATAATTTTTGTCGCTACACAAATGCCATTTCGAGAACAAGTCTAGAGACAATGTGACTGTTTTGAACTTCAAATTGTATGGCAATCTGGCGACGAAAGTGTATGAAAAATTGAGGTAAACTTGGGATCTATTGCCTTTCGCAGCATTGGAGACTGAGTTGCAAAAATGTGGACTACAATACCCCTTGTGGGATGCTATGGAATTAATTCTAATCAAGAGTGAATAGTGAATTGGATAGGGGGGAGCCAGCGTAGGTGGTGTGTTGACCTGGTCAGGCCTGGGTTCAAACCCTACCAAAAACGAAATTTTAACAAATATTTCTTTAGTGACTTCCTCTCATCACAGTAGATTTCTGACAAAAACTCTAAGAATGAAATAAAATTGCCACGAAAACTTTCTCAAAAGTCTGTCGTTCAGAGCCAGCGTTAAATTGCAGGTTCCGTCACTCATGTATAAAATTAACACACACACACACAACATAAATGGTGTGACCAACTAGTAAGTAAGAAGAGGTATCTCTTATCTAAATTTTGTCAAGAATGACTCCGAGAATAGGATAAAAATTTGATGAAAATTTCGTTGAAAAATGCTTCCCCTGAAGAGGTCGCATAAATTGAACTCCTGCTGATTTAAGCCCCAAAATGACTGTTTCCTGTGGGCTCTGGAGATTATCTTCTAAGCATTTATTCATAATGCCAAATGACTGTAGCAGAGCTTATAACTGGGGCAACAAGTTATTTAACAAAACTATGTTTGCTTGACATGAAAGCCCGTCATTATAACGATGGCAATAGTGCTAATAAAGCCTTTAGTGGCTTTAAATTTTTAATTTTCAAAAACAAAATTTTACTAAAGTGTTGTCCTGTCAATGACCAGCAGTAAAATAAAAATTTATGCGGTTATTGTATAGAAGAAGGCTCTGGTACATACATATTCAATAAAGACACAAAAATGCTCTGGTACATACATATTCTATAAAGACACAAAAATGAATAGAAAATCAAAGTAAAATTTTATGAATAAATTATACTGTAATGACTGCCATTGGACTGCCATTGCAACTGCCACTGCCAGTGCCACTTAAATTCCACTAAATTATCATCATTTATTGGTAAATAATTTATTTCGACAATTTTTCACTTCCTTAAACGAAAATTAGACCGCGTTATAAAGACATTTTCATTAAAGGGGCTCACTCACTCACTCACTTACTCACTTACTTACTTACTCACTCAAAATTGTGTTGTTGTTGCTGTTTTTTTTTCTATTTCTATCTACTCTTTGCTGTTCTCACATTAATATCAAATTCCGGTCTAATCATATTTACATATTTAACAACCCATAAAATATGTATGTAAAGAAGGGAGATGGTGTGTGGGGGGGGGGCATTGAAAGAAGGCAACATTAAGTAAGAGAAAAAAGAGAGCCGCGCGCCGCCTCATATTAAACAGCATATAAATAATTCAATTTACTGTCGTCTTGGTATCGTAAACAACATATTAACAAACAACGATATACTATATAATATGGTACGAGGGGTACTTAATACAATTACAACAACACAACATATGTAATGTGTGCATGACTACGATGTATACGATGATGATGGTAACAGACGGACGAAGTTGGCGCAGTGAGTTAAAATAGAAACTAAAAATTATAGTTTAAAGATTTTTATACAGACACACTCACACACACACACGCACACATATGCTTTGATTTTCCCTTTCCTCTTTCCAACCGTTCATCGTCATCGCCATCGCCATCGTCGTTTGTTGTTCGTCGGTAGAACAAGTTGCATTTTTTTAAACGCATAATAATTGATCAATTTACTGGTTGACAAGTGTGCTTTGGCGCTGCTCTGTTGCTTTGTAAAATGATTTCTCGGGTTTTAGTGTTTTTATTTCTTTCTAGCCGTTGTTGTTGTTGTTGTTGTTGTTATTCTTTAATGTGGAAATAAAAATATTTTATTATGAACAGCACCGAACCAGCAAATCAAAACGATGATGGGGAGAGGTGCTGGCAGGGGCAAATGAATGCCCCAATAGGAATGACAGAAATTAATGTCAATCGAATAGAAATATTGATGTGAGGGCCTCTACAGGAATACGTTTCTACAGGAATACGTACCATGAAAAGTCTCTCAAACAATTATGTCGTTCGGAGCCGACTTTAAACTGTAGTTGGCTCTGCCACTAATGTATAAAATTAGCACACACAATTAAGTGGTATGAGAAACTAGATTGTAATCGTGACTAAAGGGTTGTAATCACCAATTGTGCATGTGTATTATGGAATCATTGGCTTTTGACAGCTCATCGTTGGCTTGATGAAGTGATAAGAGTTCTTTCGGTTTTAAAGAAAATTCGTTTTATCTACTGTACGTGGATTATGAAAATATGAAGAGAGATTGTTAGTGCGCCCTTCTAATCAAATTTACAAAATATGACGCCCTTATTTGTACTTCAAATAAGTAAATTGCCATTCGATAAATGCCCATGGATAACATCGTGTATCCGGAGATACAAAGTTGTTCTATTTCCTAAAGGCCTTTTTGCATTTCTTATTCTAACAAGTACAAATAGGTAGGCAAGTAGGTAGGTAGGCTCTCTTTATACAATAGAGCAATAGAAATAGAAAGAAAATAGAAAAAAAGAACAACAACAAAAAAAAAGCGAAAACAATTTCAGAAATAATCATAGAAAAAAATGCATTATTATTGAGACATTTTAACAACATGCATAAAAATGTTATGCATTTACATACATACGAGTACATACATACGACTACATACATACATACATACATACATACATACAATATGTGTCTACATGTATTGAAATATGCATGCATTCATATAAACAACAAATGACTATATTATTAGTTTTTTTTCTTTAATTTTTTTTTATTTTATGGTTGCGACGTTTAGCAGCACATTAAACGCAACAAAAAGCAGACAAAAGTTTATTGAAAAAATAAAAAAAAAACTTATGCACTTTTAAATTGTAAAAAGATTGTTGTTGGAAATGCAACACAGCAGAAACTACAATAGAATGACATTGAGATTCTATTTTTTTTGTTTTTTTTTTTTGTTTTCTTTCACTATTATTGTAGTCTGTAGTAGCAGTTCCAATCAAAATAGTAGCTGAAGTAGAGAGAGAGAGAGTAAAATATTGTAAAACTTAACAAAATTAACCAGGTAGAGTTGAAGTAGTTAGAATTTAATAAAGTAAGCAAGCTACAGTGGGTCCACTTTAACATGTTATTTATTGGAAACTAAATTTCTGGCAAGTTCTGGATTAAGCAAATTTGTTACAGTAAGCAGGGTTTGGTTACAGTAAAAGGCATAAAGATGTAGTTTGAACGAAGTTCGTAAAAAGAAAGGGAATAGTATGCTCAAATTGAAATTTTACTTTCTTTACTTTTTAAATTATAATAATTTTGAAAGGAATTTTATTATATTTGTTTATAATTTTAGGTTTTCTTCATCATCGTATTCACTATGTAAGCAAACTGAACATCGTACACCCCATGTAAATTATATCTACTAAGAACGTCTTAAAAAATCAACGAATTATAGTGACAATATTTACTGGGAGGCTATCTAATGCCTATAAGAATGAAAACCTATGCGAAAGGATCGTACAGCTACCAGGGCAATAAATTCCAGCACGGCTTATAGTCTGACTCGAATGCTATGGATCATGTTGTAACCCATATGAAGGGCAGCACCTTTTGAGAACATGCTCATCAGTTGGTTGGTTATTGCCATCACTGAGTAATTGGACGTATATCTGCACTATCCACATCACAATTATTGTAAAGTATCTAATATAACTTCACGGAACACTAAACAAATGGCTCGATTATGGAACGTATCGAATGGCTGGAAATGGCAACCAAATTTATATAATTTGACTTGTTCTCAGTAACTACGCAATTTTTAGTTGTCAGCTACCAAAGCAACTAAAATCCGGTTGCTGTGAATAAGAGACCCATAAGACACATTTGTGCAAGTGATTTTCTACAACTTGTTTGCCCCGTAAATGTGTTGCAGTCAGCTGAGGATAGAACTTGATGGAATTATTTGTTCGTTTCCAAAATAACATAAAATGATCATGATGAGACAAGCAGGCATTATGGCTTGGAATCAAATCTAAAACCTTTTCTGCTTAAGAAAAATCAAAAGCTTTACATTGCTTGATTGACGGTTGAAATAGCTACTAATATTACAGAAGCCAAGGAGAATTCGTAAAATCTAAACAGACCTCGACTAGGTACACAGAAATATGTACCGGGACACACACTATTTTTTCAATAAGTTTTAATAACGACCTTGAACGTCTTCCTATATAAATTGCAAAACCGTTAAGGTATTGCTGACAACAATTTTTTTTGTTGCTATTTTGAAAGAAATTTAAAATTCATTGCGTTGACGAGACCACCAAATAATTCAATTCATCCTAATGATCTATCTTCACTGCTTGAGTAGTGATCCAAAGGCATTGGAAAAGAAATTGAAATGCTACTTAAAAGCAAATTTTGCTGGGTGGTAGTAAGTTAAGCTGATGTATTTGATAAACTGTTGAAACCGGCGATAGGCGATCACAGGCGTTATCGAATACAATGCCGATAATTGCCGATCAGACGTATTGCTGCAGAAACGTTAAAAAATTGTTTGCAAAATAGGTGATGAGAAATTCGGCTTCACTGGGCTCATAGAGCAGACCTTTAAAGACCTTGCTTCATTTGAAAATGAAAAATCTCCAAAGCGGTTCTTTAAAAAAATTTTAAAATAAATTCTCTTAAGGGCTTTCTATACAGGCTATCACCATGTTTAATTTTAAGTGACCACCACCCACATGTACAAGATTTTAAACAATTTAATATAAAGAGAAGAAGAAGAAGAAGAAAACAAAAACCTTACAAAACCTAACACATCACACTGAGGCGACATGCACTTTAACGCTTAATTTAACAAGAATTGCTTATAGAAGCTGTCATAATTTCAATAGGCAAACACAATACACGATTTTGTCAGCGTCATGACTGTGCTAAGCAAAATAGAGAGAAGAAGCCAAAGTTTGTTATATGAAATGATTGGAAAAAAAACAGAAAAATTTAGAAAATTAACCTTGTCATCATTATGCCATTATGATGACGCCAATTTAAAAGGTGACAACAAAGTATTACAACAAACTGACATATTTATACACAAGTATTGTTTTGTAAAAATTTTAAATTGAAAATATTGTTTGAAAATCAAAATCAAAATCAAAATGTGAATAATAAATAAATAAAAAAAGGGTACACTTACCTTATGGGCTCTGATGGGAGCGCCCTCTGAACAAGCTAATGTGACGTCCACCAGACTCTCGTCCTGTAGTAATTGACTAAACACCCCTAACAGGTTGGATTGATGATTGTTCCACCTCAAGCAGTAGTGCTCACTGCCCATGTCGGTGACAGCTTACGCTGCTGAAAATTTTCATAAAGAAAAGAAGGAAAAAACCAAAGAAAAAAATTCGTTAAAAAAAATTGTTCGTTAAAAAAGTGTAATAAAATCATGAAAAATTCATTTAAAAAAAAATAATAAAAAATATTTAAATCACGGAAATTGTAATTTAATATGTTTAGCTACTCTCACCCTCCTCCTTCTCTCACCGACGATACCAATCCTAGTCTTTATTTTTCTGTTTTTACTCCAGTTTCTTTGGAATTGATTTAAAGTAAGAAAAACAAAAAAAGCAAGAAAAACTTAAGCAATATGCAGCAAACATACATATGTACATACATACATGCATGCATATTTAGTGCATACATATAATACCCGGTAATATTTTGTTAAATATGCATACGTTTAAAAAGCCGTTTTTGCGCACGCGCGTGTTCGATGTCATGTGGTGTTTACACGTTTTTGGTGAATAAAAAAAAGTGGAGAAAAATTATATTCAAACAAAAATCTTTAATGCCGAGTTTTATTTTAATTTGTATTTAAACGTTGTTACTGGACAGACAGCCAGGAGCGAGATAGGCAGAGCCATACATACGTACATACGATGGTACAATGAGAGACCATACAAAAGCCGTAAATATTTTTATTCAATGCACACATTTGTATGGACATATACCATTACCATACGATATCATACCATACCATACCATACCATACATATGTACGTCCATATATGAATTTAAATTTTTTTTTTTTTTGAATTTTATTTTTATTTAAACGCTTGTTACGTTTTGCATTACATTGCAATTTAATTGCATTTAAATGTCTAGTAATTGATATGCAAACATAAAATATATGTACATAAGCTCATACGCAAAAAAAAAAAAACGCTCAAATCCAAACACACACACATTGTCAACAAAAGACCAGGCCTTCGTTCAGAGAGGCCTTATTAAAAAATATATATGATCACTCACACCTATAATTTCCCCCAAACCCTTCCATATATTTTTTAAATAATTTGGGCATTACAAACCTTTCGTCAGGATTACAACCCAGCTTATCACACCACTTATGTTGAGTGTTGTAATTTTTATCCATGAGTAGCAGGACTTACAGTTTAAACTCAGCTCCGAATAACAGATTTTTGAGAAAATTTTGATTCTTTCAAATTTCGTTTTTTGCGATATCTGAGCTGGGATTTGAACAACGCTCTCGCGTCTAATAAGTCCTAAGTCTCTGAAAAGTTTTCGCTGTAAAACTTTTGTGTTTTATTGGCTAAAAACTTGATCATGTGATTGATTGAAGTCCTTTTGGTTTTGTGAATCCGTAAGCAATATTTTTAAATTTGTATCGGAATTTTTCCGGTTCTGGTGACCGAGTAATTTAACCACATATTCAGGCCTCGTCACAAACAACTTCTAGGTTGGCAAATTCTATTTGCTCTACCATAGTCGATTCGTTCAATCGTTGTTTGGGTTGTAAACAGTAGAGTTGAGAATTGATAATTGCACCAGATGACAGAGACTTCATAGAGAATAATTCCCTTCTAATACTAGGCCATGTAATAGAATGGAATGAGCAGGCAAATGAGCTTGTAAGGAGGGCAGTTTCTACGCCCATGATGTGTAGCCATAACACTTCTATGGTATGGCGGTGAATGTAAGGGAAAGAATCCTCATTGTAGGGGAAGGTGCCAGCATCACATAGTGGATAATTCTCCGCGAATAGCTGGCCATGTATTAGAATGCAATGATCAATCATACGTGCTTAAAAAAAGGTGAGTCGATGATAGAGCCAGAATTCTTTTGTGAAATGGCGGTGGATGTTTGGAAAGGTATGCGCAACGAAGGGGCAAATAAAGAACGTGAAAGACTTGTCAAAGCAATTGTGTTGGAGGCAATCAAAACTTTTATTGTGAAATTACAATTAGAGAAGTTCAGAGTCGGGCATCAGACTATCCGCGTATAATCAAAGATGGATAATCGATCTTTCGACAGATCGGCTCTGTGAACCCTAAGTACACTTATTCAGGATGGGAATTGTTTCAAGGCCAACATGTGGATTTTTCATATTAAATGAATTATTATTATTATTATTATTATTATCAATTATTATTATTATCAATTATTATTATTATTATCAACACCGAGCAACATCCTGAAGTTTGTCACTTGGGAGATACCCTATAAAGTTGAAGGGTAGGACAATGGATCTTATGGTCGCAATGCCTCTACCACTACATCCAATACAACAACTAAATTTAGAAAGTTTTATGCTTACGGGCCAGGCCCCCCTCATTTATGTGACCCGTTGTTTACTGCCCTGCTAAATAGGCGTATTTAGCTTACATGCGCACATAAATTATTCACAAGCTTTGATAACAAGATTTATACGTTGTTTGGACAACACAATGTTTTGTTAAACTGATTAAAAATGTTGTTATAATCACTTACGACTTGTTTTTGTTTTGTTGTTTCATCTTGTCATTGGATTTCTTTAATTTACTACCAACAAACAAATTTTAAATTGAAAAATTAATCTTTGAAAATTGAAAAACAAAGAAAAATTTAATATTAAGGAGGCAAATAATTGGCCATTAGTTGCACGATTTGCAATGTTAAACGATTATTTTAGTAGCTTATAAGATTACTAGAATATATCAAGTAATGTGAGGAAGGGTATTAGCTGTAAAATTTTCTCAAAAACTGTACAACATGGGTGGTGTGATATGCTAGGTTGTAATCCTGACTAAAAGATTGTAATGACCGATTATGTAAGTCTACACCTACGTAGCAGTAAACATTCTGTACATAAAGGTTTTAGACAGACATTGCTCTTCAATATTGCGCTGGGCATCGTTGGCACAAGAAAACCTTGTTGAAAAATGTGAAGCAGTGTGGGGGCACAACATGTTGACTATATTTGCCTGATATGTCACACCCACTTGGAGCATGCCAAATGAAAAGCTATGAATACTGGGTACTATTTACCACTAAGATTAAATTATCATAAGTTTAGGAGGCTTCTCAATGGACAGCTATTTCAACGGCTGACAAACGTGTGGAAATCAGTATTCTTAACTCACAACCCAAGTCAATATTTTTGTAGAGTTGTGAGCTAAAGGCGCTTGCGTGCATGGAAGAGATAAATTGTTCTAGAAGTTGCCAAGATGCATACATACACATACATATGTACATACATACATACTTGGTTATTACAACCCTTCAGTTTGGATTACGATCTAGTTTCTTACATCACATATGTTGTGTGTCTTAATTTTTATACGGGAGTGGCGGGGGACCTACAGTTTAAAATCAATTCCGAAAAACAGATTTTTTTTAGAAAGTTTTCATGGCAATTTTCTAGTTATTCTAAGAGTTTTTGACATAAATCTGCAATTTCGTTTCGTTGGAGATGTCTGACCTGAGGTTTAGAACGTGGCCTCGTGTCTAATAAGCCAACATGCTACCTACTAGACTATTGCGACTTCATGACTTTGTGTTATCCTTTTATCCCTTTAAAGGCTTACTCTTCTCCACTGTTTAGATAGCTGTTTGGTTCCTGTTGTGCAGAGCGGTGGATGCATATTTCGCTAGTTGTTCCTAAATGATGTAAAAACTGTTCTTATTGCGGTTGTAACATCGTCTAACATTCCTTCGAAGGTATTAAGTGATTGCGTTTGTGATCGATATGAGAAAACTTTGAGGGTCCCCATCATCTAGCGAAAGGCTTTGTTACAGTCAAGTGACTGTAAGAGATCTCAGTCGGCATTTTTTGTGATTTAGCGGTCACAATCATTGAAATTAATGGTTCACAGTTCCTCTAGTATTTATTAGGCTTTGCCTTGGTTTCAGCAATGCTTAATGCTTAACAATCATACGAAATATGGTTGGAAGTTCTCTTGGAAACATAATTTTCCAATCATACTTGCTTTAATCAATTGATTTCTGAATGTGAAGAATCCAAAAAAAGAAGAAGAGCAACAATCAATGACAAAATCAATGTTCAGCTACCCACTCTTCATTTGTTTAACATGACAAAAGAACAACAACTACAAACAACTACAAAAAAAGTACGAAACTTGTAAATCACTACAGAAAAAAAAAGAAGAGAGACGACAAACGTGTCGGTAATTTTAAGAGGATTTCCAATTCAAATTGAATTTAGAACCTAAATTAAAAGCAAATTCGTTACACTCACAAAAAATAAATAGAATACGAGTTTTCGAGCGCTCTTTTGATACAAAATAACGTAATTAATCAACAACATGGTAATGGAATCGGCGAGGAGATGATGATGATGATGGTTGCAATTGAGCTGAGTTTATAAACCAAGACTCGATCATTTTTTTTTATAAAAGAATGCCTGTGTGATCCATTAAAAAAAAAATCCGAAAAGA
>QOCX01000022.1:757569-794584 GCA_005959815.1 Sarcophaga bullata | reverse complement strand
GTGTGTGTGTGTGTGTGTGTGTGTGTGTGTGTGTGTGTGTGTGTGTGTGTGTGCGCGGTTGTTGTTGTTATTGTTGTTGCAGTTAAATTTCACATAAAATTTATAGAGCATCGTTTGCTCAAGAGATTCACTCGTTTTTCATTGCTTTTGCCACATTTTATTACTTCGTATTCGTCGTATGAATGGCATTGAATTGTTCATGTTCGTATTCGTATTGTTTATGTTTTGTTTGTTATTTTTGTTGTTATTGTTGTTACAATTGTGGACTGTCGTGGGGCAACGTTGTTGACTAAATAATTGTGTTGCATTGCAATTTGATTCATTTTAATTATGCGTGTGTTGTGTTGTATTGTAAAATAACAACAAAAGTCGCGGGCCTCGAATACAATCACACAAACAAATAAACGAACGAACGAACGAACGTGAAAGGCCACCATAAAATTACAACAATTACCAGCAGCAACAACAACAAATCGTCGCTTCTAATGCTAAGGATATTGCAAATAACAAAAAAGTGGATTTAACATCATATTGACTGCTCTTATTAGAAAATGGGAATGTGATGATGAAACGCTACACTGAGAGAAGAAAACTGTCTCCATACCCATATACCTTTAAAGCCACCAGAAGTCAGTCAAGAAATGGCTCCTATTCATGCTGTACCTTCAGTTGGAATTAAAAAACGGTTTTTTTTTTAGGAAAATGTAAAGAAATCTTAGTACAGCTTATGGACATTAAATGTGAAACATAACATATGGCATGGGAATTTTTTGAGGTTATGAGGTCTTTTTGAGGTTAATGTGTTCTCTATTTAAAGATTTAAGGTATCGACTTCCTAATTGCGATCAGGTTTTTAATGTTTTCCGTCTCTTAAATACGCAAGAATAATAGTAATCCTCCTACTAACAAGTCTCTGTTAGTGGACTCCTGATTAATTTGGAACAAACTATGCCATTAAGTTGCCATGTATAGCAGCCCAGACCACAATTTGAAAAATAATGAAAAAAATTGTATTTCGTGTGATTATTAAATATTAACCATCGTCGACACCAAGGTTATACCTAATAAATACTAGGGGACCCATTAACCATTAATTCAAATGGTAAAGGAGCGGTTTCCTAGATTTCATTGTGTCCTTTAAAACACAGAAAATATCGATTGACATCTCCCACAGCTCAGTGGTTTCATCAATTATGAATGATTCACTTGACTTTCATAAAGATTTCACTAGATGATGGTTACCTGCCCAATGTTCTCATATCGATGGCAAACGCAATTGCTTAATACCTTAGAAGGAATGTTTGACGTTGTTACAACCACAATAGGAACAGTTTTTACATCATTTAGGAACAGCAAGCGAACAGCGCTGCTCAACAGAGACCAAACAGCAATCAAAATAGTGGGAAATCTAATTGTCATCCAGTAAAGTTGTGGCGGCCTTTTTTTTTTCAATGCACACACGGTATAATCCACATTGAGGGTGACACAAATGCAAATGTTATGAAAGGCGGTTTGTTTACTTATTAGATGCCAGTCCGTGGTTCAAAGCCCAGCTCAGGCATCTCAAATAAAACGAAACATGAAAAAAATGTCTCTTTCAGCAATACATCTCAGAATGAATAAAATTTTCATGAAAAGTTTCATAATTCTGTGGTTTGGATTCGACTTCCTGCCACTCATGCATAAAATTAACACACTGCATATAGATGGTGTAAGAAGATAGGTTGTAATCCTGACTAAAAGGTTGTAATCATTAAAAAAGCGAGCTAATTTATTGAATCGCTTCAAAGAGGATGTAAAAGTAAGTATAACTACATTTGGCTAAAGAAGAATGTTCTTTTGCTGCAGGACAATATAAAAAGGCACACATGTGCAGTTGCCTTGCCAATAATCAATGAATTATGCTGCGAATTGCTTCCACACCCAACCTTTCTATTTTATGGAGTTTCCAAATCTAAACAAGCTGGCTTTATGGTAGGATATTTGAGTGACCACGACATGAAGCAAGGGAATAAAAACAAATGCAAAGACCTTAAAGGAGATTATATTGACAAATAAAATGATTTTTAATAAGAAAAGATTACGTGTCAATCAATTAAAAAGTCACTGACTTATTGCCCCGCCCTCGTATTTTCCTTATGCTGAAACAATCCATAGATACCGATCGTGAATGTGAGTTATTATGAAAGCTCTTCAGTTGAACTGCGTAATCGCTGACATGCGACATGTGATCACTTCTGACATTGAATTCACTTGTTATTGGAAGCGATTTTCTGTCTCCGAGTGCTTTTAAACTCGGGTTTAGAAAAAGGTGACTCAGTTATACGTTTTATTGGGTTACTTGCCTGAATATGTGTAGAGGTCAATAAAATTTCCAAAATATTTACAATCTTTACGCTAAGTGTACCGAGGAAAAGAAAGACATTTTATGTATTAGTTACGATCACCATTTCCATACGTGTGTATATAAAAACAGCAACAGAAACAACAACTACAACTACAAAAGCAACGAACAAAGAAAAAAAAAAGAAAGATGAGAAATGAAATATCACACACTGAGGCTTCAAATTACCAACGATCATTGAAAATTTACGAGCACTGCACTGGCACATGAATATTTAAAGCCAAAGCCACAATGACGGCATTGCCTGTGCCTGTGCCTGTGCCTGTGCCTGCAGCGTTCGATGACGTTGTTTGTTGTCGTTGAGTCTTTTCAACTTTGGACGAGGAACGATTTGAAGGAAAAATCAACACAAGTGTAGCAGTGTGGTTGGTTGGTTGTGTGGTGATGATCTTGTAACCACCACCAACACCAGGCTCATCATTGACATCGACAACAACAACAACAACAAGTACAACACAATCAGCTTACCTAAATAAAAAAAAAAAAACAAAACAACAGTTAGCCTGGCAAGCAAGCAACCTAAGCAAGAGTGTCCAGGAATATAAACAAAATCAACTGCCATGCTGCATACACGGTAAATACATACATAAGTAAAGTAAAATGAGTAAATGAGCGTAGGGAGAGAGTAAGCCAGGCTTAATGTAAACAGTACGTATTGTATTCGTACTTGCAATCGTCGTTAACGTCGTCCTAGCCGTCGTTGTGTTGTAGTCATTGTCGACAAGAGTGAGTGTAATAAATGCATTTTTAAGTGCAATTTGCAAAACAAGTGCTGCACCGACGCATGCCACATAATAAATTGCGTTTAATGTTTTAACTTTTCTTCATCTTCATTCTCATCTTCATCCTCTTCTTCTTTTGTTTTTGTTTTTGTTGTTGTTTTTTTTAGTAGACAACTGATTTAACTAACATGCTCTCTTAAGTTTCACGTAACCATGTTGTACGCGGTTTAAACAGCATAGGTGGTGGTGATGGTGGTGATGGCGGTGATGGCAGTGATGGTGATGGTGATGGTAATACTGTTTGTCCGTCGTCTTGTATACGATTTTAAAATTCCCAAGATACGTTACAACGTACGTTACGTTATTCACTGTTTCGTTTTTATTTAAATTTAATTTCTTGCTGTTTTTACAATTTTGCTTAAATTTTTTATGATTGTTTTTAATTAGAAATAATAAATTTCGATGCGCAACTCGAATGCAATGTTGCAAATGCGTCAACAATAAAATTGAAATATTTCGATATCAGTTGCGAAATGGCACGTAAAACCTAAAGTTAGAGGGTAATTTGAAACTTTTAATGCCAACATGTGGAGTAAAAAGCCATTCTTAAAAGAGTTACTTTATGTTTCTTTTTTTTTGTGCTTTCCGCCTTGTGTTAGAATGATTGTGCTCGAGATCCAATAATAAAGAATCAATATATACCTTACACTCAATAATCCCAGCCATACGGATAGTCAGATGGGAAATGCTAACAAAAAAGAATAACTTTAGTAGCCTTTTAAAATGGTTGACAATTGGAAATTCCGGCACGCTAAGCTCTTTAAGTGACTCTCTCATCATAATATTTTGTATTCTCCAGGCATAGCTGGCGTTAATGCACAAATACATACACATACGTAATTGGCAATTACAACACCTTGGACAGGATTACAACCTAGGATTACCACCTCGGGGTGGGACTTACACTTTAAAATCGATTCAAAACGAAAGATTTTTGAAAAACTTTTCATGGTAATTTTTTTACTCTCAGAATTTTTGCCGCAAATCTGCTAAGAGGAAGTCGCCGTTTTGTTGGAGATGCCTGATTTGGGGTTGGAATCAAGACTTCATGTCTAACAGGCCAATACACTACGACGACTAATAGGCGAATTCTATTCAACTTCGTTGGGAAACTCTTATCATATCAAAAATCTTCGTACAGAGTAGGGAAACTTTATCGCCCTTTATAGAGTCACAAGCCTACTCTGGAATGGGGATAGCTGTTTGGAAAGGTACGCTCAAAGAATGGGAAGATAAATAGAGGCAAAAACTCTTTTTTTTTTCAAACGAGGCTATAAAAACACCTGAGTCATGCATCAGACAATCCATGAATAACCTGAAGTCACTGTTGACTCAGAGTACGCTTATTCAGAGTGATGATTACTTGGAGCCCAACATTTAGGTTCTGTAAAGATAAGAATGACTCGTACGAACACATTGTTTCGATCTGTGAGTCCTTAATACATCCCAGGAGTAAACACTTGCGAACATATCAGATGACTAATGTATTTAGTAGAGGCTTTATGGGAATAAAGTTGTAGGGAGGGGGGCAGTACAAAAGGTAGTATGGTCACAGCACTAAGATACGTATTCTCGACAATAAAATTTGGAATTGTTGTTTGGATATGATAAAGGTTTACAGGGCTCCAAAGCAATCGTGCAAAGTATTTCACTTTTTCGGAAGTATCTGACGTTGTTCAACGGCAATTAGAACGAGTTTTTTTTTCATGATTTCGCAACCGTGGAGGTAACATAAATTCTGCAAATACTATTTAACAAGTCATGCAGCATTGAAAACAGTAGATATCTCAGAGGGATTTGGTGCGCCAAATAAGGCCACGGAGGGAAGAATATTATTTCAAGTTATTGGATTAACTTAATGAAGAGTTGCACAGTCATGAGCAGATTTCATGGAAAAAATTATTGAGTAGAATTAGTCTATGAAGTGTTTACACATTGCATTGGACCCTCTTCTTAGCAATCAACGGGACAACTTCTAGACTGTGGGCCATACTTTAAATTGAAAGCTATAGATAATCCATTCACGTAATCGATTTTCGCAACAAACAATCTCACACTTACTTACAATGCCCTGTTTGAAGTGAACCTGGAGGTCCTGCAGTAAATACTTCTTCTTCGGATATAGAGTTGCCGGATATTTTCAGATCAAAATAACTAACGTGGAGACTTATTCCGAAGCCTGTAAAAGCGATTGACTGTCTCATAGACAATCAGTAAATGGATATTCCTGCAGTATATTCACTAATACCTCAGCCCGGCTTGTTGGATACTAAAATACTTCGCTATCTTGAAGCCTATCTTCTACATTCCTCTGAGATAAAAGTCTGAGCCCTTGCCCGCTTTCAACTAGTAATTCTTCCCCTTTTCTACTACAGCACTGTGATTAATTTTTCTTTTTTCTTTTTTTTTTTTTTGCACAGTAAAAGTTAGAATGTTAGACAAAACTAAGGAGTGTCCTGTATTATCTTGCTTCTTATTCTCTCGCCACCCTTTCTCTTTCGCTTATTGGTTAAATGTGTACATTATGTATGTATGTGTGTACGTAATATAATTACTTATTTTTAACATTTATTTTTAATGAATATTCATAAATTACATAATAATTGTTGATGAATTCTTAACGCATCATGATCGTTGTTGATGCTGGTTGATGGATAGATAGGCAAGCAGAACAGTCTTATTAGCTGAGCGGCTAAATTAAGAAATTATTGTCGTACGTACGCCAATGTTCCTAAACAAGATGTACGCGTGCATTGTGCGATTGGTATAGTGAAACCAGTAAGCCAAGTTTAATCATTCGCTATTAGAGAATTTATTAAATGCCGATTTGATGGCAGTAGTGCTAGTGCTGACAGCCTAAGGGGCAGCAGTGTTTTGGTTGCAATTTAAATTTAATTTTGTTTCAATCAGGAGCTTAAAAATATCACATCAAGAAAATTGTTTTCTTAATATCTGCCTATTAAAATTTGATTTTTTTTTTTGTTTTGATTTTTACTGTACTTAAGACTGCAATAACAGGCAGTTGTTACACATGTTTTTCCGTTCAAGCACTATAATTAACAAATTATTAGATTTCAGCCGCAGGCTTAATTATACTCTGCTTAGTTTTATAGTTTTACAGAGAAAACGAACAAAAAAACAACAAAAAAAAAAGAGTTTGTAAGTTATGTGACTAGATTTTTTGCACAGCCTTAATAACAGTTATGTTACATGTGTGCAGTTATTTTATGGAAATGAGTAGGAAGACCTCACAGGTTCGAATTTTTTCTTAGGATGGGAATCCATTAACAGTACATGATAAAACAAAAAATATAAATTTGATTGCAGTTTGTGCTGTCATTAACCCAGTTTATGATATATCAAATGATACACTGCAAAGGTCAAAGGTTATAGTTCAAATAAAAAAAAAAACGAAGTAAAAAAGAATCCAAAGTCTAGGTTTAGAGCTCAAATACATAGTTTTCTTTGAAATATTTCGCTATACTACTCTATTACTTAACTGGGCCAAAGGTCAAAGGTCAAAAAAAGGCTGACATTTTTTAAATGCTTGGAAAGGAAAAATATCGAAGATAATGTTTCTTGAGACAATTTCTATGGCACCAAAGTTCAGGGTTTAAATTTTATTTCTTAATGTGAGGCTTTATATTTGGAGTCTTGAATATTTATTCATTTATAGGCAAAGGAAAAAAGGTTTTCTAGCGTCAGGTCATGGATATTCTGAAATCGCAGCTATGCTTGCTGGATGGTGAGGAGTTTTTCCTGGAAAATATATTGATTTACTTGGATAACCAGGCTACGATTAAGTCTCTAACGAACGTAGTTCCATCTTTGGCCTTAAATACCGAAGATTTGTTAGGGAAGTTTGGATGTTTCAAAGTTAAATCATAGAAAAGTTAAATCATGACTGATGAGCTGGCCAAACCCGATATTGATTTCACAATTTTCGAAGTGTTACAGGATATAGGAATTCCGATTGCCTCAGCTAAATTGGAAATTATTCACCCTTCTTACGGGGAGGCTAAATGTCGTTGACAGCAAGAGAGTACATGAAATATGTCTAGACTCTGTTGGATAGGTATGAATTACGAGAGGAACGCCTCTTCGCACAATAGCATTTCTCACGAGTCACTATCCCTTTAGTGGGCACACCGAAAGCCTTCGTATTTCGACAAATGACTTTTGCAGGTGCAGTGGCCGAAGGGCGTATGCCTGCTCTTATCATAAAGACACAGAGACTTTTGGCGTCTCACTTTCGCACATCTGAGATAGAGCCCTGTTAGGTAAGGATCGTTGCAACAGCAATTATTATTTTAGACCCGGATTGGTCTCTTCTAGCGAATGTTTGATGCTCAGCTTGAATGTTGATTGCGGTATCACTGCTGATACCAAAGTAGGACCTCTTCCTTTAAAGGATTCCGCCAGCTGATCTTAACCTAAACTAGGCAAACGTGTATAAAAAATAGGTCTTCAACTCTAATCGACTATTTTGAAGCCTACTGCAGGTACCTTCACTAGGAAAACTTACGAATTTATTGATCAGAATCACCTTTTACTTCGAAATATACAACGCGTTTGACCCATAAGCATGACAATAATGAACTATAAGTAGCTAATGGAAGGTTTAAAATTTTGCTGAAGTAAATTCAATTCTGCTGTGGTATTATTGCGTAAGTACAGAAAGTAACAGGGAAGTGGGAATTGCTGGGATGTATACCTCTAGTTATTCATAGGGAAACCGATTACATCCAGTTGAACTTATATGGCCCTACAAACAGAATTTGTTTGCTGACTACTCTATTCCCATGTCTCTTGGAATACGTGTATAAATTTGACAGCTAATGCCCATAAATTATACTCGATCCCTGAATTATTTTCTCCCAATTCCAATGCAATGAACTGTTTAAGTGTGTGGCCTAATCTGATTGTTGATCGTCTAAATAAGTTACTTGGATACTTTACGCGTCACTTGAGTACTATTTTAAGTACTTTTCTCTCACAATGGGACCTTCCTTAGCTACTCTACCAGTGACATAGCAAAACAAATTTTTTAGAAAATCTAACCATAATTCTCCCAACAACAACACAACTCCATAAACAGTTCTAAACAGACGAACTAAATGAGTACCAATTAGCTTTCGTCTTGTCTGATGCCTGAAATAAATTAAAAAATTTATGATTCGTACTTAAAAAAAAAAAAAAGAAAATAAAAACACGACAACAGAATAGAAACCTTATTTACAATGCCAGTTTCATTAAAAGTGCGTTTGGGATAATGTTTCTACAACCATGTGGATAGGATGTATGGACTGAATGGCATGAAAAAAGAATGCATTTTCACTCCATTAATTCTCACTTTTGCACAATGCCAGACGTAAAGTTAGTTTATGAGTGTGAAATACAAGAAAACAACAAAAAAATCGGTTGTTAATTTGAAAAGCAGGCGTGGGATTACTACATCATTAGAACATTTTCCTTTTTGCCCACTAATTAACGCATGCGTGCGTAAACTTTATTGTGTTTTGCGAGTGAATAATTGTGTGGCTTATTAATCTTTGCGTTCATTAAGTGAGATACTGGGTGTAAGACAAGACGTTGTTTGTTCCTGAGACCACATTTGGTTTTAAATTTATTACAACAACAACAATAATAATTAAGTTCTATCATAATTAGAAATTTAATACAACAACTGTTTAAAAGTACCTTAAAGAGTACTTTAATTGGTAGCCCTGAGTCAGATAAAAACTTAATATGGGAGAGAGTCCCTCAGGGATGGTGGTTGTTAATTAATAAATAATTATTAGCAATTAATAAGTACTACCTTTAGAGTCATACAGACATAGTCTGAACATCATCAATCAATTTGAAATGGTCACCCATCTCTACTAGGTTGAATTCCGCTGCGACATAGAGGGAAAGGTTAAGGCGAAGGAATTGGCTCGTAAGGAACCGAAGATGAGGAGAGGATAGAGGAGGATATATGTGCCCCTACAAGAATATTTTTCCAAATTGGAAAAAGCAGCATGGAATTCAACAGCCCGTGGGTGATCTAACATACTTGGTTGTCGAATTTCAAATCTTTTGTGTACATCAGTGGACAGCTAGAGAGCCAGTAAACTACTTGAGTTCGCCTAGAGAACAGTACGCATTTTAACAGAAATTTTTAACGGGACACTGCACTCTTGCCAATTTTGTTGACAGCTTCGGTCTGCCCCGTCAGGATTACTGCAGAAGCTGTCATGATGGGGAGAAAATGGAATCGCTGCAACACATTTTATGCGAGTGCCCTGCCCCCTGTTGGCTCTTGGATACGAAGAACGTTTGAAGAGCTGGGCATAGTAGTGTACATGCCACTGAGAGAACTAGCCGGTTTCACTCCGCGTTTGGAGTCTTTCAAACCCACCACTATTGGATCATGATAAGTAGCCTTACATCACACTGGATAACACAATGGACCATATGGGCTGCAGAGTAAACTTGTTTGAGAATGGCAAGCTACCGGCTAACCTAACCTAACCTACGGGTAACCTAACCTAAAAGTGAATTCATTTCGTGGTAAAGTTATTGACGAATGACCTGTCATATCCTATGAATGATAACTTTTGAATGGAATGAATCGAATGCGCAGGATCCCTATCAAAGGAATTCAGAGAATTTCATTCACAGTGCCATAAATGGCAAATACTTAGGCTTAGGCAATGCCATAAATGGCAGTTATTTTTCAGTTTGAGAAAAAGTGTTGCTGGTTTCAATGCTGAAATCAGTTTTTAACGAGAGAACAGGAAGTTACTGGTCTACACGGCTGCTATATGATGTACATACATACATACATAATTGGCCATTACAACCCTTCAGTCAGGATTACGGCCTAGCTTCTCACACCACTTATGTTGTGTGTGCTAATTTTATACATGAGTGGCGGGACCTACAGTTTAAAGTCGACTCCGAACGACAGATTTTTTTTTTTGCGAAACTTTTCATGGCAATTTTATTTACTCTCAGAGTTTTTGCCAGAAATCTGCTGAGAGGAAGTCGCCGAAGAAATATTTTTTCATATTTCCTTTTTGATGTCTGACCGGGGTGCTATATGATGTACGGTCTGCAAATTCGAAGAAGGTTTGGTATTCAATTTTTTTTTTCAAATTTTTAGCCTCAAAACTGTGATTTAGTTTATCTTTTTCCAGTGAGTTTAAGGAATCGATGTTGTCATAGTCTAGTAGGTAATGTGTTGGTTTATTAGACGAGAGTTTGTGGTTCAAAACCATGCTATGGTATTTCGAACCCAACGATATCTGAAAAAATATTCTTTCGGAGACTTTCTCTCAGCAGTCTTTTGGCAGAAACGCTGAAAACAAATAAAATTGCAATGAAAAGATTCTCAAAAATCTGTCATTCTTAGTAGACTTACAACGTGAATGGTTTGAGAAGCTAGGTTCTAATCCTGACTAAAGAGTTGTAATGACCAATGAAATTAACTAATAAAACTTAAATTTTTTGAGACGAAAAAATCCATACGATAATGGCAATGAAGTTCGGAAAACAATCCTTATATGATCAGAGACCAAACAAAGGCCATGTCTAAGCTTAACAAATTCGTGGATAATGGAGTTATCTGACTGAATATGAAACTATGGGCCAAATGGATGTCGACTCAATCAGACATCTCAATCATAACGTCTATGAATCTAAAATCAGGAATCTTTTTGGAGCGCTCAGTCCGTTTTCTGACTATAAACGAAGGCCATGATTTTTAAGAATTCTGGAAAAAAAATTTTGAAGTTTAATTTAAAGCCCAAAACTTTTGCTGGGTTATAGTTTTCGTTTTGCATGCAGCAGTAAATTATGGCCAAATACGTAATACAAACAAGAACCGGACGCCGTTCCATTCATGATTACTAATGTTTCTTCTTCTTCTTCTGCTTTTTGTAATGCTTTTTGTTTTAAAATCAAAATTTAAACGTTAAAAAGTAATTTTTCGCATCAACTGTTTTAATTATATTTGGTTAACAGAAAAGCCCCCAAAAAAAAAAATTAAAACAACCCCCCCTCCCTCACACTTTTTGTGCCACTCTTTTCTTTTATCAATTCATTAAAATTTCTTCTTCCATAAATTTACAACCAGAACCACAGAAAATTTTTGTGTGTCGTTTTTCTCCTCCAAGATTGGGGGGATAAAATAGCTGAAGAAGAGGCAAAACAATGTTGTAAACTGTTCGGGTGAAAAACGCTAGTAGAACGGTGAAGCAGAGCAAGCGAGAGTAAGAGAAGGGGCGGGGGGGAGGTTAGGGGGTTGAGTAATAAAATAGTAACACACTATTTTTAGTTTATCTTTAGCCTATCCATTTATATTTTATCGCATCGCTATCAAATATTAAGTATTTTGCTTGTTTTAGATAACGATCGTCATCAGATGTTCGCTCAGAGAGATGAGGCAGACATACAAACAGTGATCGTAATATTGAGTGTGTGTGTTTTTATTTTCTTTTTTTCTTTTTCTTGGTTATCTATTCAGATCCGCGAGAACTAAGCACTGTAAAAAGTTTTATGTTGTTGTTGTTGTTGTTATTATTTTAGTTTTAGTTTTAGTTTTTCTTAAAGGCCACAACACAACAACAACATCAGCATTTAAATATCAGACAGACGCAGTAATTTTTCTATTTACGAGTCGAGAGTTGTTTATTGGCTGGATTAAATAAGTATTTTGATTGTGATTTTTTTTTTTTTATTTTATATTGTTTTTATTTTATTTTGTATTACATTTGTTAGTGTTTGGCTGAGTTTTAGAGCTGCTGGCATTAAAATATAAAAAAAATTGTTGTAAAATACACTCGAAGAAAATAATTTTTGACGAGCAATAGTGATTCGACAGTTCTTTAATTCATCTGTCGTATCAAAAGTCATATTCATTTAGAAACAAGCAAAGGCCGAAAATAACATACCATCTACAGTGAGAATAGTGTGAGCAATGCACACATCTATAGACCACCCATCTTTTATCTAAAAAAATTTGATAAAATTTGGCATCTACGGGAGCTTAGAAACCGCTAACAGAAACTACGCTAAACGACATCAACCCGAGGTGACAGTTGGGAATTTAAAAAAAGCGGTTGAGCTCTTAAAGAAGCCTGATATTTGATTACCAAAATAATTTTGATTGAACACATGACCGGCAGGCTTGAGATCTTCGCAAGATCTTCAGCCGTCTGAACTCTTCGACGACATGGTCGTTGCGCAGCATATTAACATCAAGCGGTTGCACTACCACAGTAATGTCGTTCGAATGGAGAGGTATGCGCCGCCCAGACGGGTATTTGATGCGGGGATTTGCGGAAGTCGCGAAGAAATCGATGAAGCCCTGTTATCGATTTTTGTGACCACAAGAAGTCGAGACGTCTGGAAGGTTGTGTTAAGGCAGGCCGAAATCCGTTAATCGATTTGTCAATGACGAATTTAGTAAGTAAGCAATGCGACTTTTTACAAGCTAAAAATGAAAATTTTTGATGACGTTTTGAAATTGCGCCCTTTCGACCTATTATACAGTCTTGACCCATTCTTGTTCCCCTAAAGAACTTCAGGATATTGATAGACGCCAGTAAGTACAGTATTTAAATACGACAATTCTAGACAAAAGCGAATGGCAGAGATTTCACAAATGGGTTCGTGGCCTGAATTGACGTCAAATAAGTTTGGAAAGAAAGTCTCAGTTATGAGGTGTATACATAAATCGTCCTAACAACCTTTCAATCGGGATTACGCTCTAGCTTCTCCTAGCACTTATATTTCTTACATGAGTGCCGGAGGGACCCCTATAGTTAAAAATCGACTCCAGATGACAGATTTTTAAGAAACTTTTCATAGCAATTTTATTGATTCTCTGAGTTACTGCCAGAAATCTGCAGAATGGAAGTCCTAGAGACTTTTTCGATAGGACAGAGCTGGTGTTTGAACCACGGCTTCTCGTCTAATAAGCCCACACACTATCTACTAGATTACAATCAGTTCTTCTTCACTGCTCTTCACTCGATTGCTTTACCAAAATCCATCAAGAAAGAGAGCAGCAACTAGATTTGGCGCACAGCAAATGTGTTGTAAGCCATAATGACAGTAATAGCAGGACCCAGCGTATAGGCCAGACCAGCCAAGGTTACTTAATGTGGCAGACCCTTCTTGAAGGAAGAGTTTCGACTTAGGCTAGCATTTAAGTCCATTGTAATGCCACAAACAATAATTCAAACTGAAGATCAAAAAATTCCTAGAGCAAGGAAACCAACCCCCGGGACCAATATAAATCCTCCTAACGCAGCAATCTTTATATTTGTAAGATCGATCAAAGAAAGTGGAAAGAGAGGGAATAAAATCTTACTCTTATCACGATAAGAAGAGGAGTTTACTGAGATGTGAAGTGGAATACAGATCCATAGCTTCGGCAGAAATCACTTGACGGAGTGGAATGGCAGTACGCTTTCCTAAAGGACCAGTTGATATTACAAATTCATATTGCAGAATTTTTGTTTTTGTAGCCTATGTTTAAAGTTTTTTCTAAGAGTCAATCAATTTTTTTCCACGAGGCGTAACAAAAAAAAAAAAAAAAAAAAAAAACAAGAAGAACGTGTAACAACAATAAAACAAATCTTAACTGTTTCTCCTATTATTATTACCATTATTTTTTTGTTGTTTTTATATTTTCTTGTTCTTTTTTTTTCTCGAATTGCATTCACATAATAGATACACGCGAGTATTCATAATAAATAAACTGTGTACACAGAGACAGACGAACGGCCAGCTAGTACACTTGAGGACGGACACTGTGATCTGTAATATATAAAAAAAACAAAAACAGTTTAACAGAGGCCACAACTAACTAACTATAGACCATAAGTCTTGCTAGCACTAGTGCTAGTATTAGCAGTAGATGTAGAAAAATAAAGACACTTAGAGAAGCAAGTGTCTATTTGAACGATGACTTCTAAACATTGACCCAAACAGAGTGAATAAATGAGTGTGTAAGCGAATGCGAATGCGAATGCGAATGCGAATGCGAATGCTCATGCGCTTGAGTCACATATGCAAAAAGCCGTTTACGTTAACGAACAGGCCAGTCAGCTAGCCTCAGCGTATAGTTTCATGGAAAATGTAGTGCAAAAAAGTAAACGAATTCACAGATTAAAGTTAAGTTAAGTTAAGTTAAACGCATGCTGTGCGTATGGCAATAAATCAACATTTTATTTGTTGAAATAAATCTGCACTTTATTGCTTCATTATTATGCGAAATTGTTATTTATGGCAGCAGGAAGTACTAGTGTAGAGAGTCGCACTAGCACTCACACATTGGCTTGTAATTCATACAAACAAAAAATCGTTGAGCGAGCCATAACTAAAGATCGATCATTATAAATGAATTTTTTTTTTTTTTTTTGTAAAAATCAAGCTTAGCCTAGCTTATGCGTTAACTGGTGTAATCGCTTTATGATCTTGTCTTGAAACAAATTTTCTTTTCAAATCACTTCTCTTTTTTTTTTTTTTTTTTTTTTTTTTTTTTTTTTTTTTTTTTTTTTGGTTTGTTTCTTCTTTACAGTTCTAAGTTAAGCTTTTTTTTTTGCTGCGATAATGGAAAAATCAATCAAATTTCCTAAAAAAAAAAATTGAAAGAAAAAAATTTTTTTTCCTTTACAATACTTAACGCCAACAATGGATGGATGAAGGAAGGGGAGGAGGAATTTCATTATAATTGTTTGGCATTTTAAGTAATTCCTTAGCGTTCCTTTCCTTTCATTGCATTTCTTTGCGCATTTGTGTTAAACTTTAAAAGGTTTTTTTCTTCTTCTTAATTTATAACGAGCAACGGTTGTGTTGGCCAAAGTTTTTATGCCAACTCATATGGTCGATGACGCCAAAGTAGATTTTTCTGTTTTTTTCTTTTCATTTCTTTAGAAAACTAATCTTTAATTTCATTTCTTTTCGGTTTTCCTTTTTTTATGGTTTTGAACCATTAAATAATGCGTAATACAAGTAGTGTACGTACGTACGTACGTATGTATATATGACCAGCATATTTTTATAGCCCCGTGCCGACGACTGTCATAAATAAATACGATTTTCTTTCATTCGAAAATAAAATCACCACCACCTAGCGGCTTTATTTGTGGCTTTTAAAATAGTTTTTCAATTATTAAAAATTGCTTAAAGCCTATTTAATTATAGAAATCAATTGGAAAAGAAAAGAAAAAAAACTAGGCAAAATTGTTGTTACCTCCAGGAGTTATAGGAAAATTAGTTTTTCTTTGACTTTCCTTAATAAGTTGGCGGTTTAATGAGGCACGAGTAGTACAAAATTAATTACAGTGTGCTAAAATGTACCGTTACATGGTAAATGGGATCTTAAAATGTATGCTCTTATGTATATGGAAGCACTTGTGTTAGTATTTTTGTTTAAAACACCACTATAGTAGAAGTATTCATGAGGTTGTCCCCATTTCCTTATAAATGCTACTCTTTCGTAATCACTTATTTGCCAGGGGGAAGTCAAAGATGCAGTATCTGAACAGTATTTGAACTTTGAAGTTTACTTTCTAGAGCAATGGATTTACTATTGAAGGCACAAGTATTGAAGCATAAGAAAAAGAATAAGTAAGTATAGCCCAGAAACAAGGGTAAAACTCTTCTGTTGACCTACTCTCCTAGGCACCTACCAATTTTGTTATTATCACGCATATAGCAGACAGCCTAGTCACTTAAAAAATGGTGGAAAATTCGGAAGTGAAAATCAACTGTGAATGTACGTACTTAGCTCAAATACATAGCTAGTGGCCAGCAGAGGAACGTTCAATTACCTGCTTGTCAAACACAAGGACTAACTAACTAACTTAATTGAGCACAGCAAAGCTTTAGCCAGGAATATAACCTAGCTTCTTACACCACACATGTTGCATGTCTGTTTTATTTTAACTGCATGAGTGGCGCGATCTAAAGTTCAATGTCGAATCCAAGTTACACAATTTTGAGAATCTTTTCAAGGCAATTTTAAATGCGCGAAAGTCACTGTGAATCACAAAATACTAGAAGCAGCATATTGTTTATACTCAGAATTTTTTTCAGTCTTCTATACGGATTAAGGCGCACCAGTCTTTGTTATAAGGAAAGAAGTACCCAAGGGTATAAGAGACAAGAAATAAAGATCTCCTAACCTTCTCATTTGACAACTAAATGTAACGCTGAAATGAGAAGGATGATGGCCGATGGACGCCGAAATATATTTCCTACATAGAAAATAGATTCGTAGAGTTTATGTGAAAGTTTACCAGATTGTGATTTATTACCTCTCAGTTAAAGATTATTTCTTTGAAATATTCAACACACATCGGCAAGGTAAGTCGTGACCTGTTGCATTTACACTAAGGAAGCTGATAGCAGTTGTATAGACATTTTGCTTAAAATAAAATCAGAATATGTGCTCTAGGATCCTAATAAGCTCTAGGACCCAATGTTGATTTAGCGTAATTCGAACCAAGCAGCTTAAGGCATATCATACTATATGATCAAAGTTTTTAGCAGATGGATTGTTTGAAGGAGAAGTGAGATACTAGCAACTTGATTTTATAAATCTTAAGATTTTATAAATCTTAAGATTTTATAAATTTAAGATCCTTTGATAGCCAGCACTTTAACAGTCACCCACTGACTGCGTCCTTCTCAAAGGTAACCTTCTTATGTGCCAATGTGCCTATAATTTGAAGTTCGAATTTCACCGATAGCCAGCTTAGTTTTACGCAACTAACCTCTCGTTAGTTAACGATAAACTCTGGGGGGTCCAGAAACCTTTTGATCCTTTTAATCCGAATAAATTCATAACTGAGACGGGCATTCTCCTTCATAGAGGCAAACAACTGCTCCTATATATACTGTACTTATTTATAAAGATTTATAGAGGCCAGAGAATCTCATAGAAATCAAAGTGGTACACTGGCGTCTCGATGCACGTACCAGATGGACTAAGCATAACTCTCAATAGCTTCAACCAAAACTTTATAAAACTATCAGGACGATTCAGAAATGCCAGACAGTAGTTCTAGTTGGAAGACGGAATCCATACAATTGGACCCAATGAAGTCATGGTTGCCTATTGCGTTTATCCCCCCCAAAATTTTCTCCCTTGTGGACGACACTACTACTAACTCTTGTCGAATTTTCAAATGGAGGCAATACTTTCAGCAATGAAATCTTTGCTAGAAATTTTTTTCTCTCATAATTATTTAATTCCACTTCTCTGTGACAAATAATAACAAAAAAATCGTTTGTTTTTGGTTTTTTTCCTTTTGTTTTTGAAGAAAAGAAAAAAAATCATGTTCGAAAGTCTCATGCGCGATTTGATTTATTTGCACGGCTGACTAATAAACTAAACATGATTTCTATGAAAATTAAATGAACGTTAACACAAATAACAACAACAACAACAACAATAACAACACCAATAACATTTGCAACACAATAGCAACAATTATTGCAGCAACAACAACAACAACAGCTGAAAACTTTAAATATAGTGATTACGTCTGTACATACGTACATACGTACGTACATTCGTAACCAGAAACATATTGTGGTGGCTGCCATATTCGTTACACTAATTAAAACTGACGAGAACGTGCAACATTAATAACCAACACAATACAACGCGTGAATTACGCAGGAAGTGATTGTAACAACAACTACCAATACCAACCAATAAAAGGTTACTTTTGTACAGCAGCGCAGCAACTCACTGATACTTTTGCCAGATTTTTTTTACGTTTTTTTTTGTTACGTTACATTTAATAGACTTGACTTTTACGAGAATAGCAGCAAAAAAACAAACAAAATCAAGCAAGTAAGCAAGCGCAATGCGGCAGCAGTAGTGTAATCATGATCAAGATCATGATCATCACTACTGTCATCATCAGCATCATAATCATCATCATCATGCATTGTTGTTGTTGTTGTTGTAACAGTTATACTGTAATACTCCACTATATAATTATCATTATTATTATGATTTTAAATTGCTGTATTGTTGTTGTTGTTGTTGTTGTTGTTATTCTTTAAAAAACTAACAAACAATGCAAATGCACATGCCCAACAGTTCTACCTTTCACCACTGCACACACAAACACTGTGCAATGGATTTCTGTTTGGTTTTTTATTTGCTTCTGTTTTTAAATGACGTCTGTCTGGCTCATATAAGAAAAGATAAATTAACACAGACTTTTAAAAGACTGTATTCATAATTTTTTTTTATTTATAAAATGTTAGGGATGCTCCTCTTCAGTGTTAACCAAAGCAATTAATTGCCCAGCATCTGTAAATTTACACAGGATTTCTATCTGGGGTACTTTAATTTGTTCCGAGAATATATTTTCACCATTAGAGAATCTACATTTTGGGTTCGAAACGATACCCATTCTCTGCAGGTATTTAAGTACCGGCTACATCTAGATTATCTACTGATTGTAGACGAAAAATATTAGCAACAACATTTTTATTGTCGGAAACTGAATCCACTACTCTTACCGCAAGAATATTGTAAAGAAGAGATTAACAATAACAAATCAACAGTAACTAAAACTTCTAGAAGTTGTCAGAAAAAAATGAAGTGTAAACAGAACGGACGATAGTAAAATGGGTGAAATGTGTGCGCTGCGAAGTAGCCGTAGGTAGTGTGAGGCCACGGTTAAAACCCCTGATGAGACATATCGAATGAAATATGAAAAAAGATTTCTTCGGCGATTTCCTCTCAGTAGATATCAGGCAAAAACTCAGAGAGTGAAATAAAAACGAAAATAAAAAGTTCCTCAAAAATCTGTCGTTCGTAGTCGACTTTTAAACTGTAGATCGCACCACCTATGAATAAAATTAACGCACACACATCATAAGTGGTGAGAGGAACTGTCAGCAATTATGTATGTATGTATGTATGTATGTATTTATGCATGTATCTATGTATGTATGTATGTACTTGAAACGTAATTTTGACCCATTATGCATGCATGTGTAGTTGAAGTAAAAAGGGAGACGTATTTACATTGCCGAGATTCAAAATTGTGATGCCTGAAGTTTGTAGTAAAAGTATCGTTCGCGTCAGATTGATTTGTCAGATGACGTTTAGATAGCGTACGGTTTAGTATTATGACATGGCATGTAGACATTCTGTAAAGGGAGATTTGAAAAGATACATGCAGAAGGCAGACTTTGGACACGATCAAAGTTTACTTTGACAAACTCTGAGTTTTTTTTTTTTGTTGCGTTAACAAATATCGCTAAGCAAAGAACATAGGAACTTTGAGAGTACATGAAAGTGTAAACATACTCCCGCTCGATTTTCCCCTTTCTATTCTATCAACTCAAGACTTTTCAAAGTAGTTTGCAAAGTACAACAATGTTGCAGAGCACCATGATAGTACTAAAGATGTTTGAGCAGACTATGTAAAGCTAACTTTCATATACTACAGGTTCAAGGTTTTACCTTAAATTCATCGTGGGTAATAGCTAGAAAGTGTTATACTTTTAGTATCTAGAACGAGTTATGAACATTAATTTTGCTTCAAATACGATTACAAAATAAATCACAAAACGTGTAAAGCAGATGTTGAGGCGATTATTAAGAATTTCTTTAAGATTTTTTATAATCAAACTTAAGCAAGTTGACTTATTCTCTATTCTGGTTGACTAGCTAGCTGACAGTCTATTATTATTTGTTGAGACTGTACCTTCTTTGTAGACTCGTTTGATCAAACAAACAAACAAACAGCGATTTATGAATAAATTTCCCAAACTTAACATTGATTTTTTTTCTTTCTTCTTAGTTGTTCCCTCATGATTATACACAAACTAGCATGTCCCTTATGCCACCACCACCCGTGTATAACATTACTTATGTGATTTAAATTCAAATCAAATATGAATTTATTCACAAACAAGATTAGCTTTTAAGCAACAATGTTGCGCGCGGCGGCAAACAAACGTAAGAAGTCTACAAACATTTTGGCAAGCCAGCGTTTTATCTAAGCCCGAGAGAGAGAGAGAGAGAGAGTGAGTGAGGAGAGTGAAGAAAAAAAGCTGACGATTGACGGATGAATTGTTGTTTCAATCTTTGACTGTGTTCAGGCTGGCTGTGTGTGGTGTGGTGTGGTGTGGTAGGTAGTGTAGTGTTGAGATTGCTCGTTGCTATGAACACGTCATAGAATAGTGTTGTGGACACTAAATGCTTCCACATTCAGTAAATTGAGCATTTTCGATTTTTTTTCTTCTGTTGTAAGCAGCCGTGGTAATTTGTTGCAAGTTTGTGTACAACACATTGCCAAGTGTGGGTTTTATTGTTGTTGTGTTGTGGTGTTGTATTGTTCATTTGTATTAAAAATTAATTAATATTTATACGGGCTATGATTTCAGTTGCTTTTTTCTTTCTTTCTACTTCTGCTTCTTCTGCTGTTCTATTCATAATTAATTTCTTTAACATTCTTGAGGTATTTTGTAGCTATAGCTGTAGCTGTAGCTGTAACTGTAGCTGTATCTGACGCTAAAGGTAGAGGTTTTTTTTTGTCTGATCTTTTGTAATTATTTACTGTGTTCCGTTTTAATTATACTTAATAAGTTATTAAGTTTTTTTAGTTAAAAGAAAAACAATAATTATGGCTGGCATTTATTCATTTTATGGTTTTCAAACTATTCGTGGCCACAGAGAATACAGAGCACTTGTATGTTGATTAGATGGTATGTTTGACAGAAGCAAATTAAAAACAAAAACAAAAAAAAAAAGAGAAAAAAGTAATAAAACGTGTTTAGTCTTTGAATAAATTTTACAAGAAAATTAGTTTTTTTTTTCAATAAATTGACTGTTACGTACTACCCACGGTGTTTGCCTTAGAATTATTCAAACTATTGGCCATGATTTCAGTTCAAATTGCAAGAATTTAAGAGAAGCAAGCTTTGTTCGAGCATTAGTTAGTTGACAGCACTTGAACAGAAAGAAGGATAAACAGATATTTGAGAAGGAGACTACGAAGTGAATGCAAAATGAATTCCACAGAGTGCTTTAGATGTGAAATTTCATAAACCAGCTTGTTAACTCGGGAAGGAACACTTTCACTGGTTCAAACACTATTGAATAGTGTAGGGGCGGCTAATTCTCTTCGATATAGTTCTTGATTTTTAACAGAATGAACTCTACGCTACAGGAAGAGCCTGCCGATTGCACAAGTCCTGAATATTGAGCTCGAAAAATGCAACCTAAGCGATCTGCATTGTTAGTTATTTTAACAGTGCCTTAATAGCATATTAATGTAGCGAACAATATTTGCGTTTAGCAAAGTTCTTTATATGAAATGACGGCAATAGCCGTCAAACGTGACATACAACATGTTGATCATCATTTGCATCTAGCAAAGTTCATTATGTGACATGACGGCAATAGTCGTCAAAAACGTAACGTTTATTTACTCCTATGACAATCGCTTGACTTAAGATTTTCTCAAAATGAAATGTATTTTACAGATGACTTAACAGATGTTTACATGGACGTACATATAAAAGAATTTTATTTTCTAAAAAATTCTGTTAAAGTATTCTACAAAACACGATTTGTAATATTTATTAGAGATTCTTTCTGTAAATGTCATCTGACTTAATGCACAATCGACTTGTGTAAAACATTACATATGTAAAAATCCTTCGATTCATGCTTCCAATATACGACATGTATTTTGCAGATGCTTTAAAAACCTTACAATTGCAAAATGTATACATGACGTGTATACACGTCAGGTATTTTATCTTTAACTTGTTTAGATTCCCACTACAAAGTGAGTGTTCTAAAGTATTACTTCGGTAAAAGTCATCTGACAAAGGCAATTGTTGTTGTGTGTGTGTTGCTAATTTTATACATGAGTGCCGGTGGACCCTGAGTTTAAAGTTGACGCCAAAAAACAAACTTTTAAGAAACTTTTCATGGCAATTTTTAGAGTTTTCGACATAAAAATCTGCTGAGAGGCGACAGTCACTGAAGAAATATTATTTCCAGATTTCTAGTATTGTTCGAGACCTGGTCTGACCCCTGGGGTTTGAAACGTTCTCTCACATCTAATAAGCCAATACACCTACCTCCCTACTAGTCTAAGGCGACTACAAAAGCTCGATTGTTCATTGTAATTCTCTGACATGTATTTTACCAACATTTTCTCTTGACTGTACCCTATCTATTTTGTGGTGTTTCTTTTGATTGTTTTTTATTGTTTGTATTTAATTTATAAGAAAATTATGATTGAAATTATTATTAAAGAATGAAAAGAAATGAAATGAAACAAAAGAGAACGAGTATGTATACATATATGAACGAATAGATGAATGTGAAACTATATATAAAGCGCCGTTTATATTAAGCCCCACTACATGCTAAAGACGTGTACTATCAAAAGACTGTACCCGAAGAATAAGTTACAGCTTTAAAGTATACACGAATAAGTGAATACATTACACGTGAATAGAAAAAGACTTTAAATTATTAGACATTAGCCATCAATACACTAAACTTATATTATGCATTAAAACACGAACTTACTGATCTTAGGGGTTAAAATGTGTTCAAACAACTTCGTGTTAATTCGGATTTTTGATGTAAAGGATTGCTATTTGGCTATGTGATTAAACAGTCAGTAATCTGTTTATTAATTAGAAGATATATTTGGTCTAAGACTGATAGATAATATAAGTTTGATAGTGTAGATATTCAAATATTGTTTTATAAAGCCTAGTAATCTGGTTTCAAACTTAACTTTATAATTTAATGAATCGAGTACAGTGTATTAAAAAATTATACTTACAAATTGAAAGACAAATTAATTTTTTGAAAGTACAAAATTGCTCGCTTACCTAAAAAGAAAATTAAAAGAAAGAAAAAAGAAATTAAATTTTTAAATTTAAAAATAATTTAAAAAAATCTAAAAATAAAGATAAGAACTTAGAATGACTGAGATAATCAATTCATTGGTTATGCATGTGTAACCGATGACCAATGTCCTGCTACATTTTGAAGATTGCTAATTTCGTGGCTCATTCAACGATATCCCCACGTCCCGAAACTCATATAAGAGTTACTTTATGTATGATCATAAATTTCTCTGAAAAATACTCAGCTTTCATAGACAAGGAGGGACGTTGAAAATATGTGCGTTAGAGACTTAATCGCAGTCTGGCTGTCCGAGTAAATCAATAGATTTCCTCGAAAATCCCGTCATCCAACAAGCATTACGCAGCTTTTAAATCCATGACCATGACCTCAGCCAGGAAAACATTAGTAATCCAAGCAGCCTATTAAAACTACAACAGCGTCGTAAAGACTTTTCAAACTGTTGTTGTTTTCACCATAATAAAAACGAGATTTTTCGGCATTTAATTTCTAGGAATTTGAGGCAAATTGTTGTTTATTTTCGAAACTATCTCCAGCTAACTTATTGCAGCTCTTAAATGAAAAAATAAGACCCGACAATTGCAAAAAAGAAAGAAAAACCTAATGTTTGATAAACACAATACACCCAGAGTTCGCACATCCCCATTATCGATGTGCAACTTCAGTAAATGAAGTTGCCGTTGTCTAGTATATGGTATATTGGCTTATTAAACATGAGTCCACAGTTCAAACCCCGGCTCAGACATTTCAAACAAAATGAAATACGGGAAAACAAATCTTCGGCGCCTTCCTTACGGTAGATTTCTGGCAAAAATTCTGAATGCGTCATTTAACTGTAGGACTTGCCACTCATAGATAAAATTAACAAACAACATGGGCGGCGTGAGAAGCTAGGTTATGATCCTGACTAAAAGGTTTTATGTAAAAGAGGAGGAGGTTTAGAGTCAGTGGTTAAATAATATGAGAATTTTAAGTCGTCGTAGTCTAGTAGGTAGTATGTTGGCTTATTAGACGGAAAGCCAGGGTTCAAATCCCCGGTCAGACATCAAAAACGAAATATGAAAAAAAAATATATCTTTGGCGACTTCCTCTCAGCAGATTTCCGGCAAAAACTCTGAAGAGTAAATAGAAAATTGCCATGAAAAGTTTCTCAAAAATCTGTCGTTCGGAGTCGACTTTAAACTGTAGGCTAGCCCCCGTCACTCATGTATAAAATTAACACACACAACATAAGTGGTGTGAGAAGCTAGGCCGTAATCCTGACTGTAGGGTTGTAATGGCCAATTATGTATGAATGTATGAACTTTAAGCTCTTGATTTCAATGTTGAGAAAGTGATATTAGGAGCAGAGAAGATGCAAAAAATTCTGCTCATCCAGTGGTAGTCTCTATATGAGATCACATGACTCAGTGATTTAAATTTAGAGTAAAGAAAACTTCTGAAATATTAAAATTTCAGATTTGGTGAATCATTTGTAATTGTTTGACTTCATTGTTAATCACCCAACGAAAAGACTGCGCATTAGTCGTCGGGAGCTCGGAGTGATTGTTGAAACCCACTACAAACGGTGGTCATATGGACCATCGAGAGAATTTGCCTGCGAACGGAAACGTACCAGCTAGCTAACCTAACCTAAAAATTTTCTTATGTTAGCCATTAAATTTCCTTTAAAAAGATAATGAAGAAAAAAAAAACAAACAATTTTTTGATGTTTTTATGTGTTTGTGTGTTTTATTATTATTATTTGCCCGTGTGGTAATTTTAACAAACGTTTGCTCCCGTTTTCCAAAAAAAAAAAAAAATAAAATATAAAAAAAGTTTGTAAAGGTATTGTGTGTCAAGAAACCGGCTTAAACATGTAAAATGTATCAACAAAGCCGCTTACAAAATACTTTTTTAAATACTGTAGCGTAGTAAGTAAGTACCACAGTAAAATAATGTTTTTTTATGATTAAAAATATATTGTTTCTGGTGATTATTTGGTAACAAAATACTTGAAAAATTTTTTTAGGTTTTAAATAATAATGTACGCTTTACGTACGTTGACATGACATCTATTGTGCACCTAATTGGCATGTCATTTGCTATTTGTTGGCCATAAACAATATAAATCAGTTATTTGACCGCAAATTCAATGCTGTGCTATACTGTACTGCTTTTAATATTATTGCTATTCTGTTGTAGTTGTTGTTGTCAATAAGGTATTGTCGAAAAAAAAAGAAAAACTTAAAAATATTTGACAAGAACAATGGAGCACATTTCTTAATAATGTTTTGTATGGTAACGTAATGCTTTATTTGCCTTTAAGACTGGTTTTAATCTCTTTTTTTTTGTTTTGGTTTTGTTGTTGTGTTCTAGAAGAGATTAAAATCTTGAGTAAAATATTACCACGAAAATTTTTTGACTGCAAAATAATTTTTGGTTTTTTTTTATTTTTTCTAAGAATCATAAAATGAATGAAACAAAAACGTATGAGTAAAGGAAATATGCTGGAAAAACATTATCCTGAATATATATGTGCCATGGATGTCAAGGCACCAGAGGGTATTGAATTGATTTAGATGCTGACACCAAAGACCAAAATCGTCTAGGTCATCCAAAGTTCAGTGATGACAAATTGTAGGTATTACCCCATGAAGCTTGTTATCAAAACTCAATTAGAACTTGTCAATAATTGACGTTCAAACCGCAGGCATGTTTAAGCAATGAGAAGTTACAACACGTTTTTGTATGTTCAAAATTTCCTCATTTAACCAGACCTACGGCGTATACCCTTACTCCAGCAATGTTGTGTGTGTGTCTGCTACTTTTACCGTAATATGCGGAACATACATTTTAAAGTCTACACAGAACAAGAGGATTGAGAGGCTTATTCCATAGCATTTCGTTATCCTTATGAGCTTTTGTCAGCTCATTATTTATTTTTTGAGCAGAGGATGGAGGATTTCAGAACTTTTTCGAACACAATCATTACTGATAATGAAAAATGCACACATTATAACAACCTGTAGGGCAAGGGATAAGAAAACCATGCAGCCAAGGTGATACTCTGTATTAGTAAATATCGGAAGGGTTCTTGGAATTAAGTTTAAACTTGTAAAAATACTCAAAGAAGCTCAATGTGTGAGTCAAGGCAAGTTGTCGTCTCCACGAACTTGATAAATATCTATTAGTGTGCTCTTTACGCCACTGAAGCCTTAAAATGCTCGATTCTTAAAAGAGAACTGCTTGCGACTGTAAATTTCCTTTTAATGAGTGGGTTGACAGCCTGTGGTTCGAACCCTCAGCTCATACATCTCGAACAAAACGACTCTGTGAATAATTTTTAAAAACTTCAAAACAGAAACTGGAAGGTTAAATAATATGTGTAGATACAGCAAGTAAATATAAATAAAGCGTCGTAATACAACTTTAATAATTCAATGCTCTAAGCCTCCTCTTTTTCTTGCAATTTTTTAGTGAGGATTATAACCTAGCTTCTCACGTCACCCATGTTGTTTGTTAATTTTATCTATGAGTGGCAGGATCTACAGTTTAATGACAAATTTTGAACTTTTCATTGTTTGCAAATCTATTTAAAATAAAGTGTCGAAACACAACTTTAATAGTACGAAGCCTAAGTTAAACTGCAGGTCCAGCCTTTCATGGATAAAATTAACACACACAACATGAGTAGTGTTACAATTTAGGTTGTTATCCTGAGTAAAAGAGTTGTATTGATTAATTAAGTAAGTCAGAGCTATGTTTGATATTTAATTGGATCTTGTAGGCTCGATTGTAACCCTGCTTTGTGAACGGGAGTTCGCCGATGGAGAGTATCTGTTTAAATTTACACAACAAACGTGATGTCTTTTGATGAGAATAGATAATAAAGCCTTCCTTATGGCTGTAATTTAAATACGTAGAGGTATTTGCATAGCGTTTAGACACAGATAGTACATCAACCTTAATTAAGGAGTGCTCAAGAAAAAATTTGGATAACTTTTAAATAAAAAAAGAACTATGAATCTGTTTTAAAATTGTTCAATTTGGTGGACATTATTCAAATGGTAGTAAACAATGAATATTTCGCAAGTGCTAGACAGATTTTTTTTTTGTTTTTAAATAAAATTTCCTCTTTATTTCTTGTTCAGAAAGCTGCTAAGGTAGTATGTGCTCATTGTTTATTTGAATTTTTATTGAAAATTTCAATTAAAAGATAAAAACATTTCATTCGATTAAAATAGTTGGCAAATTTTTTTCGTGCGCACTCCTTATTTTTTCTGAAATCCTTTAAAACAAGTGATCTTTGCTTTTTATTTTTACACAAGAGTAAAGTTGTTTTAATTGATTGTAATATTTTCAAATTAATGCCAATCTATTCATATTTCTTAATTCAATTCAATTCAATTCAATTCAAATCAATGTGAAAAAGATAGCGAAATTAATGAAACTAATTCATCCTGAAGGCATTCGTTATTAAACGATATTAGTTTTGCAAAGGAAAACCAAATTCAATTACAACAAATAATTCAATTTTTTTTTTCAAACGAATTTTTCATCTTAGTTTTGCAAATATTTTCATAAAAGAAAAAAAAAAAGAAAAAAAAATTTTGTGGCTTAATGAACGAAAGTCATAAATTTGATGTCACCCACTGGTGTTTGGTGTTTTTGTGGTGCTTAGTGGTGGTGGTGTTTAGCCTGGTCAAAACAAGTAATTACATGAACCGAATGGGTCATATACTATGCGAGCTTTATGTGTTTTTAAGTAAGTGTGTCTGTTAATGGCTGTATGTACGTTGAATGTCGAACGTCGAATAAACAGTTACTAAAACATTTGTCTTTACATTATCCACATCCACTCTTGGCTCAATTACATGGCAAATACTGTACACAACAATAATACAACGGCCATTGTAGGCTATAAAATCACTTTCCTCCCAATATTGGCTGTATTGGCTTGGCCACAGCCTATTAAACGAACATGTTCATAATCATAATATTTGACACTAAAATGTCGTTAATAATTAAATTTCCAGGCAAAATAACACAACACACAACAGCAACAGCAACAGTAACACGGCAATAGCAATAGCAACACAGCTACAGCTACAGCTACAGCTACAGCAACATTAATAGCGGCTATTCAGGGGGAAACTAAAACTATTAAGTTTTGTTATCACAATAAATATAAGGCCGTGTCGTTTATTATGTTGCAGCAGTAGCAGCTGCAGCAGCAGCAGAGGCACTAGTATTTTAAAATGCCTGGCTTCGAAAGACTTGAATGAGTTTTGAATTCCTCGTGATTGTTTTTTTTTCTATTTTTTTTTTTGGAAAGGCAGGCAGTCTTTTCAAGCAGCCAGTCGGTGGCAGCTGGCTCTTATAAGACTTGAAATCAATATTAAAAGGAGATATACGACCTAAACACACACACAACCAAAGACCAAAAACAAAAAAAAAACAAAAAAATCTGCATCGGCTAGGATCTCTGTAATGCCAAAATAATAATAAAAAAACCAACAACAACAACAAAAGAGTATCAAAATATCAAACAGTGTGAGCTATCGACGCTTGCTGAGGCCGGGTAAATTGATATGCCACCAGAGTACAAAAAAAAAACTGTAAAAAAAAAACTCCAATAATAATAATAATAATGACAACAACTATGGCAACAACAACAACAACAATAATAACAAAAATATTATTGAACCACATTTAAAATGCCCAGTTAGATATTTACAAACACCTCCTCCAATGCATTCATGTTAATATGTATTGTATCGTATGTTTGTATGTATACCTACATATGTATCGATATATTTACAACAACATCAAACTGCGTGTTGTTTTTGTTAAAAGGAATTTCAATAAATATTTTTACATTAAAATCAGCAAAGAAAAAAAAAGGAATAAAATAACCCACTAAATGGATTGATAAAAGAACGTTAAAAGAATGCAATCGTTTATATAAAAAAAAATTTTTTCGCTCTAAAATCAAAGAAGCACTAGGAAACATCTGCTCTAAATCGCATGACGCGGTTAAGTTCATAATACAGTACACTTGAGAAATAAGGGACTGTTTTCATTCAAAAATCAGTTGACTACGCATATCAATTATGACTCAGAGTTCATTAACAAGCCCTAGATGAAAGGGCTCGACAGTTAGCCATAGGCTTCTTCTTTAAGCATTAAAAATCAGCGTAAAAATTTGATGAATACAGCAATTGAACCGATACCAAGAAAAGTGCCAGTTATGGTCATTGCCATATAAACTATCATTGACTATATGTTCTATCCCCTACCTCTACATGGGTGATTACCAGTTAAACGAAACCTGTTCGCATGCTGGACAATTACGCAATGATATATGACAACAAATACAGTGACAGAGACATACTCACTAAATAGTTTAAATAGTTGACTGATAGATAAGTATTCGGATTACTCTTGAAATAACATGCCATGTATCGGAAGCCAAACCATAGCACATCTCTGCCTTCAGTAGAGCTGTTTTTTGTGTCGAGCTTATTCCTTTGGAAACTGCAATCGGGTAAAATCTTCTATAATTCAAACACTTTCTTCGGAAGAGAAGTTTTTTTCCTCATTACTACCCATTATTCCAGGGTTTTTTATTCCTAGGCAACGATATCTGGTAACTCTATCATCCTAGACATGCTCGGTTAATGAAATCCGAGTGAGAAACTAGAGCAGAGAGGCTTCGTGGCTTTGTAGCTTTGTGGCCAAATATCTTATTTCCATTTCAAATCAAGTTTCAAAGTCCACATAGTGATCTCGAGCAGATATGTCAGCACTTGGCAAACGTGGGCAATTCAACAGTTAAGGATACCTTTTCCCTCGAATCGGAACACGTTCAAAGACTAGTCAAATATGGATTTTAGGCTTTGTAGGTTGGATTTAGTTTTTGAGAGCATTGACATACAAGACATACAAGGTCACGAGAAGTATTCATGGAATGGTCGAATTTGACGTTCCATTGAAACAAAAAAGGTTGCCATTCTTTTAAGTATTTTACCGTTACCACCAACTATAGTAGTATACTAGCGTTCGTAAAGTTGTTGTTGTTGTTGCTTTTGCTGTTGCTGTTGAAGGTGGTTGACGTTGTTTTTTCCCCTAGTTTTTGGTGTGTAAAGAGTTGAGGAGTTCTTATTTGAAATGAAAATATCGTATCACTCCTGATGTGTGTTTGTGAAATGATATGGTAACACAACGTCTGTTTATTGGTAGTTTTTTGTCTAACCAATTGCAACTGCAATACCACTGCAGCGTGTGTTGTATATGCAGCACACAACACAACACAACACAACACAACACAACACAACATAGTACAACAACATGTCGAGCTATTTATTAATGAGATTGCCAAGTTGATTGCAAAAAATTAAAATTACTATACCGGGCGTTGCCATTTTTTTTTGTTGTGTTTTTCTTTTTACCACTGCATTTGTTTTGTTGTTGATGTTGTTAGTGGTGTTGTTGTTGTTGTTGTATTATTGAAATGTGATGGCGTGGCAAAGTCATGAAAATATATACGAAGTACAATGAAAAAGAAAACTTAGTCAAGCCATGCTTTTAAAAAGCCATCTCTCCACAGCCACAAAAAAAAAAAAAAGAAGAAGAAGAAGAAATATTAAGTCAGTCAAGCAGCCCGCAAAACAAAGCCCCAGCGGGTGTTAAACATTTATTGAGCTTATTAGAGCTCATTTTTAACTGTGCATGCATGTTTGTATTGTATATTAAATGAAAACAACAACAACAACAACAATAACAACAACAAGAAAAGTAAACATTTAAAACATGCCATTACAACTACAAACATTGCAAGCATTATAGACGCATGTCTTTTAACTTTTTCGTTTTCCCCTCCCCACATACGGTACTAATGGGAGGCGGGTTAGGCCTATTGGTGGATAGTTTTGCTACTAAAACTACTACCACTAGTAGTAGTAGTAGTAGTAGTAGTAGTAGTAGTAGTAGTAGTAGTAGTACTAACCAGTGCTACTAATATTTGCTGTTAATCAAGCACAACTCACTCACTCCCGTTTTTGGTAGTAAGCAGCAGCAGCCCACCGTTAGTTTAAACGACATGCAACAAACAACGTATGTATGATCGAACGCTGGTAACCAGTGTAATGCCAATAATCAAGGCACTTAATGCGTGTCATACAACAGCAACAACAACAACAACAGACAATAGATAGCCATATACAGAGTAACACCACATATGTGTCAGGCCAGCATTGGTTATTTTTTAGCCTGGTCTGGTCTGGTCTAAGCACAACAATATTTCTGTGGCTTTTTATCAGACACTGAAAATGCATGTTAAAAAGCACCTTTTGTCACCTTAAATTAAGTGTCAAATAACAATCGATAAAATGTTTATATTGTTGCATGCACAGGAAGGCCGAACGAACGCAGTGTGACTGTCTGTCTATTTCTCTCTCTCTCTCTTTGGAGTTTTTCACAATTTCTGTCCAGCAAAATTAGTCATCGGTGATTAGGCTTGTAAAAGCCAGCAAAAAAATATTTTTTTTTTGAAATATGAAAACGAAATCGTAATGAAAGAATCGCCTGCTAGAGAGAAAGAAAAAAAAGAAATAATAGAACATGATGTCTGTCTGTCCGATTGTCTGTCAGCTTTACTTTTGTGTTAAAGAACTCTAAAGGGAATTAAGGTTACACACACACAGTTGTTGTTGTTTCTTACCCGATTCATATAAATTATAAACAAAATCTGACAAATCAAGGCAAAATAAATGGCCAGTGAACCTGGCCGAAACCAAACAAACAAACAAACAAACAGAAAAAAAGTGCGTTTTAAATCACAAACACACAATCGTGACAAATGTGACAAGGAATTGTAATGGAAACAAAAACAAATGAAATCATAATTTCAATAGACGAGTTACGAATGCAAAAAAAAGAAAAGCGGAATATTTTGTATAAAATCAGGTCACCACACGAAAAAAAAACTCGAGTGAATCATTTCATAATGCCTGCCTGTCGTCCATAGCGGTTTTTATAAAGAAGAGAAGAAAAAAAGGTTGGTTAGGAAAAGCTACACAACTTAAGGAAAATATGTTGCTATTAACACATACACACAACATTTGGCTAGGTTGTATTCCTAGCTGAAGGGTTATGGTGATCAATTAGACTCAACAATGCTGAATATCTCTAGAAGAAATAACGAAACATTCAACGGTTACCCAAGTATGGGTTACTGGACATGCGGTTATTGAATGTAACACTAAAGCCCCGGCACGCTTTGCAAAAGCTGGCACAATAGGAAATTCAATTGAATTTGTAGATGAGTTTGCCACTCCCAAACTATGCAAACTATGCAAAGGAAAGATGAGCTAATGAAGCCACTTGCAAAAATACAAAAAGATTTGAACTGGAAGTACCTCAGAAACTCATTCTGCAGAAACTGCAACTACCAGGAAGAACAGAGGAGACCTCAGAACATCTCTTTTGTCATTGATCGGCGTATAGGGTCTTATGAAGAACAATTTAAATAAAATTCTCACTTTGCCGATTGTCAGTCTTGTCTTAGTCATCCATGCCGCTTTCAATCACTATTCTTTTAGCTTGGCATTGTCAATCACGAATTATAATTCCTCAATCAAGAATTTTAATTCGTCAATCACGAATTTTAATTCGTCAATCACAAATTCTAATTCGTCAATCACGAATTTTATTCCATCAATCATGAACTCTAACTCATCAATCACAAATTCTAATTCGTCAATCCGTTTCAGAAATATATCAATTAAGTTGCAATTAAGCATCGATTTGCATTGATTCTGTGTTTGATGCATTCAATCATGCTTTCATGCAATTGCAAAAGTATCGGGGGAATTGTTTTCTTAACTGAAAATCTTAATTTTTTCACTTGGATTAGAAAACTATGTGCTTTTCACTTCATTGGAAGTTGATTTTCTCAAGAATTGTTGGTTCTTTGTTACATTAACAACAACAACAACAACAACAACAACAAATTAATTTAAACAACAAATTTTTTTTTTTTATGGAACGAAGCAAAACAAAAAAACCCATTCAAAGTGAATGTACTTCGTGGTGTGTTATAAGAAAAAAATATTTATTTTACAACAACAATTTATTGCTCTATTAAATTCCAATCTCTCTGACAAATACAATCAACGATTAGTTGTTTCTGTGAGTGTGTTTGTATTGTTGTATTTATTTTGTTTAACATTTAAATTTATTAATAATTTATTACGTGGCATTACTATTACTATTATTATTATTGAACAAATATTAACATTTTTACCCACCCAACTTATCAACAAATAAACCAACTTAAAAGCGCTATTAGATTGACCTAAAAGCTCCATAATAACGATTTAGAAAAAATATGAAACGAACGTTAAAAGCCCAGCTTAAAAGGGCTTGTTTGCTTAACATTTTCTAATTCCATAGATTTTTATTCTAAGAAAAATACAACAACAACAACAAAATAAAATAATATAGTTCATTGAATAACAACAACAACAACAACAACAACAACAACAACAAGAGTATTAGAAACCAAAAAAATAAAATCTTTTTTTGTATTCGTTGTAAGCAATACAACGACGAACGACTGGGTTCATATTTTAAAATGTCAAATGATTGCGTAGAGAGAAAAAAAAAATTTTTAAATTATGGTCACCAACGTAATGATTACCACTGAATAAGTGAGTGAATGAGTAAGTGAGTGAATGAGTAAGTGAGTGTATCATTGACATTTTCACACTCCCCCGACTTACGACGAATGCAATTTGAAATCAGTAGCTGAATAGCTGTATGGCAACCAACCTCCACATCATTTCTTAATCCTTTTAACGTAAAATGCCAGCAATTTTAAGACGCAGGCAGGAAGGCAGGCTGTCAGACAGTCAGTGTTAGCAGTTAGTAGTTAGTAGTTATGTACAGCCTCATATATGTAATAATAATGGAAGCAGTGTCATTTAATATGACACGTATGGTGTTGCACATTCTGTTGTTCTATGAATTTTTATGTTTATTATTGCCTTGGCATACTCCATTGACAGGAGAAGTTATGTACGTTTTAAGCATAGGTTTATGACAACCAGGAAAGAAGACAGAGAGAAACATACGTAAGTTATAGTGACAGTAAAAGGGAACATCATCCTCACAGAACATCTCCTCTGTCATTAACCGACGTTAGGGAATTCCTTTTTAAGCTGACACACCACGTCATGACCAAAGGCGATTTGAGTAAAATGCTCACTCCTTCGTAAGACTCTTAGTATTGTAGACCAAATAGGTAACAGCAGTGTTAGAATGGGTTCTTATAAGACAAAAGTATGCGGTCATTGAGAGGGCTGATGCTAATTCAACCTAACCTAACACCTACCAAAACATTTGCTTGTGGGATGACTTCGTCGTTCAAAACAGATCGAAGAAAATCTTAAACAATGGCAATAAAGTTGCCATAGTCTAGTAGGTAATGTGTGGTTTGCATCTCTAACAATACAATAAAAAAAATATTTTGTGGCGAATCCTCAAATCACTCTTCTGCAAAAACCTCTGAGAATAAATAAAATTGCCAACAAAAGTCCCAAATCCTGGCACTCAAGATAAAACTATGGTGGGTGGGTAAGGAATTGGGTGTAATCCTGACTAAGCAGTTGTGACCAGTGAGAACAAAACTCGTCAAGTCAGTGAAGAAGTAATTCAAAGTCTATAAGGATCAGTGAGGTTGAGTGTAGGGTGTATCATTTAATCACTTTTGTGCGCCTATAACTTTCATGTTTAGTTTTGTTGTTTCGATTATAAAAATGTCGAGAAAATTGTGTCTCTCTCTCTCTTAACGATTGTTGCTGTGTGTTAGTGTGTAACAATAACCGTTTGCAGCTGCGTTATATTGTTGCTGCTGCCTGCTTATAGTTGGGCCATTACAGTTATTTTTTGTAATTTTTTTTTTGTTTTGTATTTGCCACCGATTCTTTGGTTTGTATTGCGCGCATGCGTGCAATGTGGCAGTTTGTTGTGGCATTTAATGTGTATTTTACTTCATCTGCATCATGTATCACATGTCTGTCTGTCTGTCTGTCTGTCTGTCTCTCTGTTTGTCTCTCTGTTTTGTTTATATGCAACTAAGTGTTGCCACAAAAGCCAAAACAACAAAGAAAATAAAATCCGTGCTGCTTTTAAATGTTGAATGTTGTGTTACTCTATTATTGCAATTGTTGCTGTTGTTGTTGTTGTTGTTGTTGTTGTTAATATTGCAGTTGCGCCGCTATTATTGTTATGATATTGAGAAAATGTGTGAAAGAACTGGTGTTACGCTGATTTACAATATGACACGATAACAGTAAATTTTTGTTGTGGCATAAAAATCATTTTCTTTTTTTTGTTTTGTTTTGTTTTTCTTGTCTTCTCAATGTGTTGCAATCCAGCATACAATTTACAATAACTACAACAACAACAACAAAGTGAAACAAAAAATCCAGTAGCCTTAATAAAGTTTAACAAGCAAAAAAAAAAATCGTAAGAGAAGGACAAGTTACAACCAAAAATTTTATATGGGACAAGTTAACAAAATTTTGCAATTAGTAAGCACCACCAACACCACCGTCACCGCCACTATTCTCATTCATCTCCTATCGTTTGGCTTAAATGGAATGAAAAGAACTTCTTGAAGGAGTTTTTTTTTCTTTTTATTCTTTTCTGGCACATATTAAATAAATCATTTGATTATGGGCTATCTTTTTTCGCTTTGGGCTTTGTGTTTTTCCTTGTCTTCATCATGTGTCTCAGTGCTATATCCAGCTTATAACAGGCTTATAATAACTTTATCCACCATCTGTAAAAATCTCAACTAAGATGAAAACATTAGAAAATTCCAAGATACAAAGACTATGAATTAATAATGTATCTATTAAGGAACCTGAAAATACAAAATAACTATCGCTCAAGAGAGAGTCAAAGATTTACAACTATAAAATTTTATAAAGGGGGAACTCTAATCAATAAATCGATCTGCACTTAGTAGAAAGCCCCACCCACACCACGGTCGTCATCTACTGCTAGATCTTTTGATAAATTTCTCATCCGTGCATACGACATCCATCGCGTTACAACTTTGGTTACTCTTAAAGGATGGAATGAAGAATAACAGAAACATATCATCTGATATAGAGTTTTTTATTTCTCTTTATTCTTTATCTGTCCGCACTTTCAAAATCATTCTCTCTCTTTAAGCATGAGCAACATGATTAGAGGAAGTTAATAGAAAAGATCGCTCTACTGAAGCGATGCTGAGGTTTAAAAAATCGGATAATTACACTCAAAGGCAGACACACTCGAAATAGTCTTGTATGAATACAGTAATGCTTCGATTACTAATTTTTTCTTGGTAACTTTTACGTCAGTTAATACGACAGACTTACTTACCAGCATCTTGGCAGGTTCCTTACATATAAAATTCGCTATCAGGAGCAGAGCCTGATATAAGAAAGAATCAGGTTGCGAGTTATCTACTCATAGAGGCAACAAACGTTTAGTAATCGACGCAGTATGTTCTAGTCACCATAGCTAGCTTAAGCCGGCATTATAGTTACGTCCTACAAATTCCAACTGAATATAATTGAAGTATACCTGCTGACTATAATGTGCATTCCTAATATTAGAGTATATAGTACTTGATAGATCCAAATCATCATGAGGATTGGTTTTTAGGGCCTTGCATTTTATATTATAGTCTACACTGTGAGTGCAAGAAAGCTTCCCAGCTAATGTTAGTGCTTGACAGACCATCGAAGGTTGGCCTCCTTCTTCAATACCATTTAACCAATTGAACAAAGTCTTTCCCGAATATGGAGCATAAATTAATACGGTAGTCCAGGTGGTTTTAATGTGATTTAGAAGTGAAGG
>QOCX01000022.1:697721-749349 GCA_005959815.1 Sarcophaga bullata | reverse complement strand
AAACAACTGCCGCCCGATAGAGCGAAAAGCTTTTAGCGCAGCCGCCAGTAGGCGACAACCATGAATTTAAGCACCGGCGTGAACGTACCTTTCCATGCATCCGCTACCACTCCACAGAGAGGTTGTAGCCTCATAAATGGTTCATCTGTTTGCCTAATGCCGAAAATCCTCATATGACCTGGAACCTAGGAGAGTGTAAAATTGTTTTGTCTCTCTATTGAACTAAACTACCACAAGCAGTGTCATTTAATGCAGTGCGATTTAACCTCAGGAGAGCTGAGTGCTCAAATGATAGCCTGACTGTCAGAGAGCATTAATGTGTCCTGTGTTTTGTACTTCCTATTCATGTTGAATTGAGCACATCATTCAATGGCAAACACAGCTGCTTGGTGGTAAATGACTTGGAATACTCATTCATTCATGCTGGGATCAAGAATTCATATGCTTCCAGTATTGCTGTAGGCCAGGTTTTCTTTGCTCATGTTAAACCAATGCAGGCTAAACAGTATATCCAGTTCCCGTGAGCTGTTTTTATATTTGTTTCATCTCCTTAAAGAAGGGTCTCATCATTGTATATACTCAGTACATAATTCCTGATTTGCATCCTCAGGATGTTATTGACAATCATCTGCTAATTAGTAGGATATGTTAGGACTTTTCTCTTTATGAGTCCTGCTTCCTATTTTCATGATATTATCGTTCTCAGGAGTCAAATGTTCTTCCCTTTAGGATGTTTTTTCCTTCTTGTAAGTACGATAGTACCGTACAAAGGGTGTAAGGTTTTACCCTTAGGCCTACTGACATTCACCACACGACCAACAATTTCAAGACCTCTTTGAATAATGTCGCGCAGGCAAGTCCACATAATTTAAGCTGCTTACACTTACACAAGTTTACAAAGATTAAAATTTTAAAATTAAGTCATCGCTTGTTAAATGCTGTAATAAGAAGCCAAGCCATGTAATGTAAATTAAGAAATTTGATTAGGAGGCTCAAATATAATATTTAAACGATATTAAACAGTCGTTTATAATAAAACAGATTTAAAAGGCTTGTAATACAAGAGAAAATAATTGAAATACTTTGTAAATGATGATCACAGAAATGCTTGTCCAGAGTAAATGGGGAAACAATTTACGCCAGGCTATCTGATGGTTAACAGTTTAACCCACTTATAAGGCTGTCTCCAGAGCTCTTTAAGCCAAACGCTTCCTCCGTTTAACTTAATTTATTTAATAAGTCTACAGAGGCAAAGAGAGGAGTGGAGGAGTGGAAAGAAACCTTTTGAAAATTCCAAGACGCATATGAGATGCTTATGCCTGGGCTTACTTGCTATGAATTGAATTAAAAAAATCATGCGTAAGAACTTGCACAGAAAAAGAAAGGATGGAGAGGAGAAAAGCTTTCAATCAGTTAGAGAAAATAAAGAAAGAAAAAAGATGAAAACGTACAGAAGAAATCCAACTAAATAATGGCACTTAATTTAACATGCCCCATTGATAATGATGATGATGATGATAATAATGTTGTTAGTGTTTGTGGCAGCCAGCATTGTTGTAGGCCTAGAGAATGTTGTAACAAGTAGCAGTAGCAGCAGCTATTTACAGCCATTTACAACAAAATACCACTTAATGACATTAACATCCGCACAACACCGCTCGTTTGCAACAAATCTATGGCAATGTGGCGGTTTAATGAGAGTATAGTTGTTGTGTTGTTTGCTAAATGCTTAGATGGATGGATAGCTGGCTAGATGGATGGATGGATGGATGAATGGATGAATGGCTGGTTTGGATATTTTATTTAATTCTCTAAAGAGATAATTTAAATAAAATGCGTTACAAACGGGAAGTTAACTCTACTTAACCAAGTTGTTGTTAACCATTGAGCCTATATGTATATACATACATACATACATATAAATTGCTAATACATACTCTCCTCTTATCATATGCATTCTATTCTATATTCTCCTATCTCATATGCCTGTTATTTGTTAAATGTTAAACGCAAAACTAAACACTCGTTGATATTGCATAATGAAGCGCCACTTTAAATACCAAATGTTGCCACATACACATGGTAACTGCAAATATCTAATGTTGCCTGTTTACTGTGTTGCAACATGAAGAAACGATTGTTTTTCTTTTTTCTTTTGCATTTTAAAAGGCAAATTATTGGGGAAGCAAATCTATACGCATGTATGTAAATTTGTTTAAATGCAATTGTTGCCGTTGTTGTTTTGTTGTTGTTGTTTGACAACAACTACAAAAATAAAAGACTGCAATTTGATCTTCATTTGCTCAGTTAGAACTATTAATTCTTCTTATTCTTTCTCTTTCCTTCTTTTTTCTTCTTCTTGTTCTTCTTCTTCTTCTTATTCTATTTATAACCCATATCCAGTTACCTTCTGGCTTTCAAATTAAAGATTCTTGTTTAAAGAGTGGCTCTTTAGTGCAGCGCCTAATGTGAGGTACGCATTGAAGTTTGGATTTGTAGAGCAATAGGCCGTTTTGCTTGTTTTTTGGCCGGGCCTTAAAGCCAAATGCAATTAGTTGAGATTGTTGTTTTTAAACAACAATTAAGAAAAATTATAAAAAAAAATCGAAGAAGACAAACCAAAAAAAAAAAAAAAAAGAGAGGCAAAGTTACTCCATATATTTTGTTTCCAATTTCATCCTGCCTATCAAAAAAAAAAAAAAAAAATAAGTCGTAATCATTGCTAGCTGCTATTATTGTGTGATTATTTTATAAAATAATAAAAAATAATAAAAATAAAACAATTAAATAAAGAAGAAGAAGAAAAGAGGAACAGAACATGTTCAAAGAAAAGAACGAAAGAAGGAAACTGGTCAGCAAAGGTTAAAGACTTCAGCACGAACTTAACCACAGGCGCTGAAACAGTTTTTAAATTAGAAAACACATTCATACAAACATAATTGGCCATTACAACCCTTCAGTCAGTATGACGACCTAGCTTCTCACACCACTTCTGTTGTATGTGTTAATTTTATACATGAGTGGCTGGGGGTTCCTATAATTTAAAGTCGACTCCGAATGGCAGATTTTTTTTTTTGAGAAACTTTTTCATGGCAATTTTATTTACTCTCACAGTTTTTGCTAGAAATCTGCTGAGAGAAAATCGCCGAAGAAATATTTTTTTTTCATATTTCGTTTTTGATATGAACCCTGGTCTTTCGTCTAATAAGCCAACACACTAGCTACTAGACTACGGCGACTAAAATTAGAAAACACATCTCCTGATATTATAGGGCAGAGGGGGCCAATACAATCCGTTGACGTTTTGAATTTGATAATACTGCGTTTCCCTGATGACTCTTAACTCTTGAACTAATAACTAAACAAGCTGCGTCTTTTGGTTCACGTTTGACAGCCATTGCTGGCAGACTATCACTTGATTTGTGGAGAAAATGGAAAATTTTGAATTGCCTGCAAACTTATGGTCAGGTTGGCTATCAATTGCTTCATCATTCGGCCTATTCTATGCATTTCAAATCAAGTTATTATATCTGTGAGCATATTTACGCTTGTCGATATCGATCCTTATGCTTCTTATGGAATAATTTTCAATCAAACATACATAGGTCTCGCAAATGCTTAGAATTAAATGGCTCGTCCAGAGGCATCATAATAAACTTTTTCACAACTTGAAAAATATGGAAAATGAATATGGTGTAGACATCAATGCTATGCCAATGGAAAGCAGAGATAGACTGTTTACGTACGACACCATTTACCAATTTGTTTTGTAGATCACATAATAGTATGCCATTAACGTATGTACTTAATTGGCCATTTTAATCCTTTAGTCAGGTTTTCAACCTAGTTTCTTATACCCTCCATGTGTAGAATGTCTTAGATTTACCATTAGTGGCGGGACCTAGAGTTTAACATCGATTCTGGCAATAGATTTGAGCAGCTTACGAATGTTTTTCCCAGAGTCTTCCGTTTCGTTCGAGATATCTGCGCTGGGGTCTGAATTACAGGTTCGCGTCTAAGAAGACAACATACTACATTAATAGACTACGGCGATTTCATTACTACGAGTTCTTTGTATGCAAATGATATGCAACGCAAACGACGTCTGTCACTATAATGTAATGGAAATATCAAGAGACACAGTATTTTCTTTATCAAAAACTTTTCTTCAGACGCTCCTCCTCTTTGTTCGAGATGTCTGAGTAAGTTTGAACACACAGGGTTCGCATCTAAGAACGCACCACTACTTCATAGGCTACGGCGATTTCATTACTCCAAGTTCCTTGTATGCAAATCCTGTGCCTAAGAATGACGTAAATAGAGTCAGGCACTATAATGTGTTGGAAATATCAAGGGACCTCATCCTTTTTCTTATCAAACGAACTTTAGATTGTCAATCTCATCTATTTTTGGGGAATGAGAACTTTAGTAAAAATCTTTCAATTTAATATGGAATATGAGTAAGTTGATATTAATTCGCTTTTGAACGGACTTTTTGTTAACAATGCACTGAAAAGTATTGTCTATCATTTCAACTTTAAAACGCTCTTCAATTTTAATTACAGAAATCTGCTGAGTGGAAGTTAAATCTCTTGAAGTTGGGCTGGACATCAATATTTTTAAAACTAAGATAAAGCCGTACTCTAGTAGGCAATGTGTTGGCTTATTAGACGAAAGACCACGCTTCAAATCCCCGGTTAGACATCAAAAACGAAATATGAAAAAATATTTCTTCGGCGATTCCTCGCAGAAGATTTCTGGCAGAAAGTTTCTCAAAAATCTGTTCTTCGGGTGTCGACTTTAAACTATAGGTCTCCTCGCCACTCAGGTATGAAATTAACACGTACAACATAAGTGTTGTGAGAAAATAGGTGTAATCCTCACTAAAGGGTTAGAGTGGCCATTATGCATGTATTTATGTAAGATAAAGCCTGATGGCTACGACACTACACATCAATGTGGATTGTGAAGTTGTTGAATGTTTGGGCCTTTCAACTATCAACACCAAGGTGCTGGTGCTAGCGAGGCACATAAAACAAAGGGTATAGTGAGCATGCTTCAATCTATTTGTAGATATCGACAATTATCACCAATCATCAGCAGATGAGTACTGACAGATATCCAGTTACAATGCATCTCATGCATCAAGTGAAATTGACGCTCTCTCACCAACCTGGAGTTGTCTGACATGGGATTTAAATCGTGACCAATACGCACTACCTACTAGACTACGGCAACTGGCATTTCTTTTTTAATAACAAAGTTTATTGTCTTTAATTATCAGTTTCGAATTATCTTATAAGCAAAACAAGTGGCTCCAAAGAGACTTAAGGGCCCTGAGCTGTTCTTGAGAGTTTTATGTTCATGTACGGTCTCTTGGACATGATTTAATTAGGGGAAGTCAGTTAAAGTGAAGCAGACCATATATGATCGACCTGCTTATAAACCAATTAATTTCGATTTTGATCATATAACGAGATTCGAAAGTGCCTGTAATAGAGCACTCTCATCTGCTGTTACCAGCAAAAAGAGAAAATGATTCGACAACTGAAAATTCATTATTTTTCTTTTTGGTTATCTGGAGATGAATTTTAAAATCTTTTTTCTAATTTTCTTTTAAAAATAAATCTAATAAAATATATATTCTGTGTGAACTATTGACAGCAAAAAGTTCTCACCAAAACACAATAACGGTGATCATGATGTGCCACAGTCGTCATCTCAGCTTTAATTCATAAAGAAAAAAAAATATCGTCACCCATAAAACTTGAAACTTGATTTGTTTGCTTACCTAAAAAGAGAAGAAAGAACAAGAAAGAAAGTTAGAAAATAATGAAACAAACAAATGATGAGGAAGAGACGAAGAAGAAGACAAAGATATAAACTTTAAATAATTGTTTAAACATATAAAAAATTGTTAACGAAACTAAATATGGCAAGAGAAACAAGCTATAATTTTGTACTTATGTACGCTGCTACTACTTGTACTTCTTGTTTTATTTCTTGGTTTATTTGTTTGTTTTTTTTTTTATTGTTGTTTATAGTTGTTGTTGTTGTTGTTGTTGCTGCTGCTAATATTGTTGTAGTTTAACATAAATTAGCATTTAAACATGGCTAATACCTCTAAACTGGCAATAGCAACTGAAGAAGATAGAAAACAAAACATAAACAAACTACTAACAGCATTGGCAGCAATGGTAGCACATGCAGCAGCAGCAGCACCAGCAGCAGCATCAATTGCTGCATAAAATCTTCTTCCTTTATTTTCTTTCTAATCATTTTCAGTTTTGAATACGTGCAACAATAATAATGAACATCATTATGAACATGGAAAAGGCACGCCAGGCTTGCTGATGGCACTCATACAATATAAATATTTACTGTAGATGCATATGTATACATACATATGTGTGCTACACTACGTTACGTACATAGTTACGTAGTTACATTCAATTACATTACACACACAAGTCATTTTCAAGTCAAATTTTAAAGTTTTAATAGAGGAATGGAACTGAATGGTAATGGCAGTGTTAGTGTTAGTGTTAGTGTTAGTGTTAGTGTATGGTGGTACGTTGCAATATTAAGATTTATTTGTAATCAGTGTTTATTACCGTATAATTTAAGATAAACTCTCATGTTAGGAATCTTATTTGTTTATACGTTTTTCACTTCCCCTTCTCCTTTTATGTCTCTACAATAATGATTGCAGATGAGAACAGATGCTATGTGTGTGTGTTTGGTTTGTATGGCCAGTGTGGCAAGTGAAAGGGAGCAAGTTGTTGGTAATATGAAATGAAATTGTAATTGTGCGTTTGACTGACTTACTACACAGCTGCATTGGCATTGTGGTGGTAATGCATTCACCATAATAATCTCTATGATCGTCTGTCCCATCTCATCTCATCTTGCTTTCTCTCGCTATCTTTGCTGGCTGCCAACGATTATCTTTATTATTTTACTGTGTTATTTGTGTTTGTTTTTATCTTGCAACAACAAAAATAACAAAAAACAACAAAAAAAAGAGTGGCATTAAATCCTCATCCTCATCCTCATTCTCATCTCGGCTATGTTTCCTTCCATACAATTAAACTCTTCTTCAGCTGTTGTTGTTGCTGTGGAAAAAGTTTCACAACAAAATTGAGTTGATTTACATAAACGCCAGGTTGCCAGCGCACTGCTTTTCTTGCTGACCAGAGAGAGATTAGATTTTACAGAAGCAGAAAAACAAAATGTTCTTCAACAAATACAGAATAAATCAAGGAAGGAATCTTAAAGATTTCTGAAAGAAATTCTAACGCATGACCAAACGTTTACAATCATAAGAAGCCTTAGATATGCAGAAATGCAGCAAGGTTTAGTTGTTCGCCTTTTTTTTTCTTTTCTTTCAAAATTTAATTTAATTGCCTGCAATTTAACACTGTAAATACCGAAGAGTATGATCCTAGCGTACTATTCGTACGCTCTTGTCACTTTCAAATTGAATATTTACAGCAGAATCGTCTTCAAAATCTTGTCAGTCAAGCCCAGTTCAGAAGAATGACAAGATAATCTATGACAACGTGAAAGCATGAAAGCTGGTTAAATGTTCTATAAACCAGCGTCATAGGCTAGAGACTATAAGAAACCAATTAGCACAACTCTTAACATTTGTCACAATGGGTAGCGATGCCTATTAAAGTGAGGTTTTGGTAATAAAAGCTATCACTCCAACGACTCACATGACTAACAAAGTTTTGTAAAGTAATGTATGCCTCACGCTTCAAATGATGAATCCTCCAGATATGGCTCCCATTACCTGGCAGGTTCCCAAAAAAATCTTGTCGTTTACATCCCTTTTTCTATTTAAAATCGATTCAAAAGAAGCTAATATTACTTGACGTACTCTATAGTTCCCCAAAATTTATTTTTAATTTGCAGAGCCTGATGCAATCCTTGAGTAGTTTCTCAAAATTAGTTTCAAGTTTAGCTTAGTTTTAGGCCTAATTCATTGCCTGGATCCTCTTAGGGACCAACAGTTTAATTTCCTTGCAGTTTACTTCTATGAAAGTCACAACCTAGAGTTGATATTCCTTAACCTTATACGCCAGATTCCAAAGCGTCCTATAATTTTTGGAATTTGTAATGCCTTACGATGTTCTACAACTCCCAGAAGGTTTTAATTCTTCTGCTATTATCGTCAGCATTCATAAAGAATTTGAAAATCCTTTAAATAGTATGGGACGGCATCATTGTTTGCTCTCCCCCAATAGCTGATTAGGACAAAGTGATGTTGGCAGTCCCCTGTAGACTATATCCCCCCGTTGATAAAATTTTCGCATGCTGTCCGTTGCTCGAAGATTTAAATTTCAACCGGGAGTAAGGAGGCAAACAAGTTCTATAGCACCCACCTTATGGCCTATAGAATGGCAACAAACACTGTAATTGCAAAATTCTCAGTCAACCAAGCGCACTAGATAACACTCTAGCCCCTTAAATAGAACCCGTCTTGTGTTTACCCTTAAATGCGGTACTCTTTCCTGAATCAATTTCAATTCCATATGAACGGGCTGTCTGCTTTATCGCTTCGAAACTGAAAGTTTGGCAAATAACTTGCAAATGCCTAAGATAAGTACTGAGCATAAGGATTGCGGAAACCAGCAAGTGAAATCGCCAAAGTGTGGACACATATCCCAACTGTAAAAATAGGACGTTCTTGTAAAAACTGCAGAGAAGTAAAGTTAGTTGGGAAGAACGGACAAAACTGAAGAGAGCCTGTAGAGGTTTTTTTGCCCCTGCTGGAAGTCTATTTTGACACTCATAAATGACATTCTAATAACCCAAGAAGTTATACCGTAGCTAAGCACCGCAGTATGGTGTGGTATGGATGATGAACATGGTTTTAGCTTGTTATACCTAATACATCAGAGATTTATTATTTCCCTTTTAAAAAAGAAAGAAAAATGTTTTCTTGGTAAGCAGCTCCCCTCATAATTTTTTCTCAGCTGAATTGGCAATTGATCCTCTGCAGGATTCCCTGGGAATGTAGCCTTCCCTCATGTGTTACTTTGAATCTAGGGTCTCTATATGTTGTATTGGTTGTTATTCTTGAAGTCGCCGGAGTCTAGTAGGTAGTGTTTTGGCTTATTAGACGTGAAGCCACGGTTCAATCCCCAGCTCTCCAACAAAATGAAATTTAAATAATTCGCCGACTCAAAAACTCTGAGAAGTAAATAATATTGCCATGAAAAAGTTTCTCAAAAATCTGAACTCCAAAGTCGACTTTAAACTGTAGGTCCTGCCACTCATGTGTAAAATGATCGCTTACAAAATAAGTTGTGTAAGAAGCTACGTCCTAATCCTGACTGAAGGGTTGTAATTACCAATTCTGGGTGTATGAATGTGTGTTGTTGCGCTGGTTATTATAAAATTTCATTGTTTTTTAACAGATGGCGCTTCCTAAATTCCTTTGATGATATTCGTCTTTTCGGAGTGAGAGGACAGAGAGGAGAGGGCTTTCTGGATCTGGATCATCGAGTCCTGTTTTCTTTTTTCAAATATGAAAACTAGAATTAAAATTTTTCTTATGCTGGATTTGAATTTAAAGTCCTAGGGATTGTAGTGAAACTCTTTAACAACAACAACATGTTGTTTACATGTGCCAATACAGGCTTCAAACTTAATCGTTATAACTTGCTTCTAAAATTGCATGTAAGAGACGAGAATGTTAAACGTTTTATAACTGCTATTACAAGCTATTCTAACAAAAAAAAAAACGAAAATCATATTTCTTTGACTAGATGTTGACTACATATTTATGAAGTCATAAATTTTAATTTCCCATACACATACACACACACACACATACTCGCATATTCAGACATTTTTGTTGCTGTAATAAATCATTTAAAATTTTTTTTTTGCTTAATTATCGCACTTAGTCATCCAATCACTAAGCCATTCATATGCTTATTGACTGAATGGACTTTTGAGAAACTATTCACATTATACTCTCGTATTTATTTAATTAACAAATCATTAATAATGAACCTCCCCGATAGAAGTTACCTTACTTTACCTTATCTTACCTATCTATGGTGGGGTGCAGTATCGGCTGTCTGTCTTATCGTTTTCAATTATTTTAACAAAAATTTAAACACTTTGAAATTTAAGGCAACGCTCACTCACTTGCTTACTGCTTGCTGCTGCTGCTCGCTCGTTAGTTGAGATTGAGCGCGGCAGCGTTAACATAGTAGCGCTCGACAATAAAAAACCTGGCAACAATTTAAATGCTTTGTTTATGGTTTTCAATATTTCATTTAATTTTTACATACAATTGCTGGTGCTGCTGTTACAGTTACAGTTGAGTTTGAATGCCATCAACAGTAAACAAAAACTGTATTGAAGTGAACTTGTTACTCTTAGTTTTTTGGTTTACAACATGTGGCATGTTGCTGTTCTTATTTCTTTTTTCTTTTTTTTTGTGTGTAACGTTTTCAAAATATGTTCACATTGTGTTGTGTGTGGATTAAATAATGAAACATTTATTATAAAAGTATTGTGTATGTATGTGTATGTGTGTGTGTATGTGTGTTGTTTGTTACGAATTTAAATTGTAAACTTGTAAAATTTTATTGGCTTGTCTGATTTTTTAATGCAATTAATTAAACATGATTTTTCTTTACAAAAAACCCCCCCTCCCCACCATTTTTTGTTTCTTTTTTCTTTTTTCTATCGGTCCATGGCTTGGTTATCTATGGCTTAGATATCATTGTTAGATTTGATTTCAGTTTTTTTGTTTTTTTTTTTTCGGTTGCATTGACTTTTAAATTGCTTGGCTTTAAAGCGTTTTGAAAATGTTGCTTTTCATGGCTGGGGTAAGTTTTCTGTTACATTTAAAGAGTTGATCTGTTTAGGTAAACAGCTTGGCTGGCTTTATTATCTCAGCTGCTTTAGATTGTTTAATGAGTCAGTAGTTTAATATGGAAATTAATTTTAATTTTTTAAAAAGTTTTTTTTTTAAGCCATTTAAATATGGCAAAGAGAATATATTAAAGCAAATTGGTAGTAAAAAATTACAGTGTTATCAACAAAACAAAAAATTCAGAAATTATAATTTTTTTTCTCAACATAATAATCATTTGCCAGCGAAATTCAAATGTTGCTATTACCCCATTGTTAGTAAGAATTATCGGGTAAAAACTTTTTCAAATCTGTGAGACATTTTTCAAGTTTGAAAATCGAAAACCAATTTCTATCTTCTTCGCAATGATAGTTTATGAGAACTGCATACAAAAGCTTTATTAAAAAGTACATTTAGGTTAGCCACAGTTACCATACGTAATTTAGATATGGACGAGGTTATCTACGAGCTTATGTACCTTACAATATCTCCAGTTTCCTTGCCAATTCTTTCGTCAGTGGTGTTAATTAACGATATTCGGTATGCTCAAAAGCTTTTTCGCCAATGCATATTAACTGAAAGCCAGTCTCTTCATCCACTTCCCCATCGCAGAATTTCTGCAGAAATTATGTATGTAAGGGCCGCTAGACAGATGGGCGTATATCCTCCCAGTAAACAGTGTTCTGTTAGGTTAACTTGCTCTATATCAAGGCGATAGGAAGAAATGTGTCTGTGCTGTCTGCTTTCCAATCTACAGATTCCGGTTGCCAGTAAGTCAACACCCCCAACCCCCCAACTTTACCCCCACAACCCCCCCACCCCCCAACACCCCCCCACCACACCACAACCCCCACCATTAGTTAACTGAGAGGATTTGAATCGAAACGTTAAGGATTTATTCGTGAAACGACGGGATGCACATACACCAGATGATTAATTTAACGACGTCTAGTAACAAATTCTTCATCGCTCCGGGTTTACATACCGCTACTCAGTGTTTTTTTTTATGCAATCCTTGCCACTACCAGCCTTCTTTGAGAGTCTTCTAGGATTACTAAACACAATCGCATGACAATGGTTTTATGTTTCGGCTGGACGACACTAATATCAACTCATCGCCCACTTAAATTCATCCAAATACCAATAAGAGAATGAACCGTTCATCCCGTAAAGTAAGCACCATTTGCCTGCAAATATAGCCAATTAACAGGAGCTGATGAACCTCTGGTGCACTTCAATTCAGGATCCAGCACATTACCGCGTCTCTTTCTTCAACTGACGTGCATGGTGAAATTTATCAGATTTTTCTGTGGACAGCTTAATAATATCCAGGGCCAATTGGACCCGATATTAATGCCCGTTACTATGACCTACGTGCACAAAGAGGTCACCTAAACAGTTTTTGAAAAACCCAAAAACACAAACACACCAACCCGCGCACTGGGTCCACTGACAACGGCATACAACACCGAACGCAAACACAGCTGACTCACCTTCACACCCACACCCCACCATGAAACACTTCTCTTGATATCTAGGTACCTAGAGCCTGGCAAGATGATTTAAGATTGCTGGCGCTCCTTGTATTCATTTGCTTCCACCATAGTGCTGCGGGCCTCCCCAGATGCCCTCGTGGACTTTTTTTCCTGTTACATTCCAGCTCTCCAGTGTACGCTGCATTATGATTCTTCTTTCTTCTTTCATTTTTGGCTCGTTTATCACTCGTGAATCTTCATCATGACTCGACTCTCCTGGGCCGCTCCATACGCTCGCTTATCCGATTACTGATCCAACTCAACTCCAAACCTAATGTCGGAATCTCATGAACCGAGTGCAGACCCGTTTTAGCGCCAGAGTCGAACTATTCATTGGCAAAACTGGTAACCACAACCGAAGAAACGAGTGACTTTACCCCCTCTTAACACTACTTCACACCCCCACCCCACGCAATGAAACAACACTTCTTCACGTCTGTACGTAAGCCCAGAGTCTGCGGCTCATACCACTGACTTAAGATTCCTGGCCCCACTAATTCCATTGTTCCACCATCAGTGTGCGGGCTCAGATCCCTTCCGATTTTTTCCCCTGTTACATTCAGCTCAGTGTAGCTGGAATTCTATTTCCTTTCTTCTTTATTTTGGTTGTTTGTCTTTGCTCGTGATCTTCATATGACTCTCTGGCCGTATAGCTCGTTATCGATTAAAGATCCAACTAACCTAACCTAACGTCAGACCTATAACGCTTACAACCAATTTGTTTGAAGAGTGAATAGCGCCTGTTGTTAACATGCATGCCTGTAATTGTTAGCCTCCAGTCAACAACGCATGTGTTGAGAACTTTAACGTCAAGTATAATTTAAATTAAATAGTTAATGAATGGAAAGTGTAATACCATAACCAGAAAACTGAGAGATAAATCTTGTATTTTTTTTTTTTCAAATTTTCCAAGAATTTTAATTCCTTCAATCATAAGATTTTTGTTCCCATGATCATTAAAATAATTTTTTTTATTTTTTTTTTTGTTGTTGCAATTTTTCAATTTGTACGAAATGAAATATTTTTCACTTCACAACATTTTGACCACACCACACCACGCCATACACCAGCAGTAGTTTTTGGATTTATTTCTGGTGGAAAAATGTTTCAACAACAACTACCGTAGACAACAAACAGCAACAATAACTAACAAAATAATTTATTATGTTTAAAAAAAAATTTTTTTTGTTTAACCAGTTTATTTAATAATATTTATTGTGTTGTTGTTGTTGTTGTATGTAGAGTGTGTAAAATAACATAAATTTCTAACACTTGTTCCATCGTCGTTGATGGTTGGCGGTGGTAACAATAGCTTCGTACGTAACATGGTTGCTAGCTGGTGGTTTATTATTAAATTTTTTTTTTCTGAATGTTTTTTATTGTTTTTTGTTTTTCTTTCTTTTTAACTTGGCTTTAAATTTCAGTTTAGAGGACTATTATTATGATTTTGCTTTTTTATAAACATTAGAGACAACACGTTTGTATAAAAACTACCGCGCTTGGCCTTAACAACAAAGGCAGGCCAGCTGGCTTGTGTTGGCTACTAAAAGGCTTTTTTTTTTCTTTTCTTTAAATGTGTGTATATGTTTTACACTTCACACATACATATAAATATGAAAGTTGATAAGGCGCGCTGTGTGTTTGCTCGGTCTTAAACAGGGCGTTTCATGCAAGCCAGAGTTAGAAGAAAAAAAGAAAAAAAACAGAATTTGACGTTATGCTTAATTAAATAACTTTTTGTTGTTGTTATTATTACTATATACTATTGTCAATATCGTGGTTGTTGTTGTTGTTGTAGTTGTAGTTGTTGTGCTAGTGTGAAAAAATGAAAGTATAATTAAAGGTTTTCAATTTGAAATGCTGAATATCTAAAGGAACAGAAATTTTAAGAAGTAGTAATCAGAGAGAGCAAAAACCTTGGAAAAATAAATACCGTTAGTTGGTTGGTTTTTCTTTATTGAAGGAACAATGTGGCCTGGAAAAATTTTAACAGGAAATGTGATAATAAGTATGCATTCGTATTAAAAAAAAAGAAGAGTACAAAAGTTATTCAATAAATTCTCTTCGATAGCATTCAGCTGCAAAATTTAATGTAAAGAAGTCACACAGAGGTTCGTCAGAGTCCTACTGTGTGCTTGACGAACATGGGAAAGAATCCTAAAACATGCATTATTTACAATTAGTTTTAAACGAAGCAGCTAAGGGTTGTGGTTGCAAGTCGCCATAGTCTAGTAGGTTGTGTGTTGGCCTATTAGATGTAAGGTTACGATTCACAAACCAGATCAGACATCTCCAGCACAAAAAAAAAAATAATTTCTTCAGCAACGCCTCAACAGTTTTGTGACAATAACTCTGGGAATTAAAATAAAATTGTCATGAAAAGTTTCTCAATAATCTGTCGTTCGGAGTCGATTTCTAACTGTAGGTCCCAAGCCACTCATCATGTATGAAATTAAGACAGGCAGTAATCCGGACTAAAGAGTTGCAATGACCAATTATGTATGTATGTATGTATGTATGTATGTAGCTAAGGGTTGTGACATAAATACTGCATCACATTTTCAATCTGCATTTATTCCCATCGGTATGTTCGAAAACCATATAACCTTAGAATGGACAAGGGAGAGAGGGAGTTGCAATAGAAGTAAAATATTTGATAGTGAATAATAACGTTAATAGGCTTCAAGCAGATAGATTTTCACGATTAAACTCTTTGAGAGTTCTAACGTCTGTCGATACCAGCTAGATCATCTCTTACTGACATTTAAGAACTAAGATCGAGTGTGTATTAATCAATGCTTGAATCCTACCTACTTGATTAGCCATTAGAGACCCGTAGCCAGGATTACAACCTACAGTCTCCCACCATTCATGCTGTGTGTGTGTGTTAATTTTACCCCTGAGGGACAGGCGCTACAACTCTAAATCAAATCAGAATAACACATTCGATAAGCTTTTGCTTTTGCTCGAAAATTGCTGAGAAGTCGCTGAAAAAAAGTTTTATTTCTCATATTTCAAGGTGATTCAACCCCTGGCTCTCGTCTAATAAAACAAAACACTACCTACTGGACAACGGCGTCTTCATAACCTTCATTGCAATAGAAAATTTTAATTTCACCACAAGTAACCTAATGTAGTTGTATTTTATAGGTTGGAAAATCACTGTTTTAAAGAATGCTGCAAAGTTCAGAGATTCACAGAAAAAGGCTCGACCATGAGGTACCAGAATTAGTAACAATTCTTGATCTTCTTCATATCTACGTTTAACAGGTTAGGGGACAATTTGTCGACAGAGTTAGTTCAGATAAGTTCTTTTCCAAGCGATTGATGGAAATCATTCCAATTCCTTTAAACATTTTTAATTTGATAGCCGACAGATAATCATTTTCTGTAATCTGTTAAGTTTTGTACAGAATTCCCCTAAGTATTTAGAAGAAGACTTGATGACTTGTTTCTTAATTAAGACTTAATCATTCTCAAAAAGATCTCAATATTCTTGAACAGCTCGAACTTTGATTAAGATTACAATACTTACTTACTTAATCGGTCATTACAACCCTTTAGTTAGCAGTGGAACTTAGCTTCTCACACCATCTCATGTTGTGGCAGTCAATTATCCTGATCACTTGTATTTACTCTCACTTGTTCGTCAGAAGACTGCTGAGACGAAGTCACCGAAAGAAATTTCTTTTCATTTAGCTGGGCTTTGCACCCTGTGTTCACAACTAATAAACCAACACACTATCTGCTAAACCTGGGGAACCAAAAGTTTACATCACTTCTCTTGAATTCTGATCACGAAAAATTTATTTTAGTTTTCCTGGTGGAACAACCCTTACATGCAACTTCTTTTGTTCTTGTTTTTTTGTTTTTTTGGTAGTACATCTGCTGCAAGTGATATTTTTAACACTTTTTTTTAGTGGCTGTGAAAAATCTTTGAAATCTCTTACGAATTTTCCTTAAACCTAGACAATCTTATTAAATTTTATAAGACACACACTCTTGGTAAAATAAACAGAAATTTGCATATTCCTCCGTAAACGAAAAACAAAAAAAACAACAAAAGAAAAAAATCGTATAATTTTGTAATGCAACCCACAGTTTATCTGGCAGTCTGTAAGACATCGAAAACTCAGTTTTCTTCCACTCAAAAGACCACCATCATTGTGTGCAAAGAAAAAAATTTTTTTTTTTTTGGGCTAAATACTCGTCGTCTTTAGTTGGCGTTGTTGTTGTTGTTATTGTTATTGTTTTAAGCAAATAAACACTTGTCTTAATTGTATGGCAAGTAGCTTTTACAACAACTTTTTTGTGAATAAAAAAGTAATCGACACGTTGTGTTTAAGAAAGAAAGAAAGAAAAAAAATATTTAATTCTGCACAGTGTTTGGTAGTTTTTATCGTCATTATAATGTGTGGGATTAAGAAGAAACAAAAAAAAAAAAAAGAAAAAAAGAAAAAACACCACATTCAACCAACCAACATCCAATCATCCAACACTCTTTCTTTTTCTTGTTCTTTTACCCTCAAACCAACTGTTTAGCCTGGTCTGGCCTGCTCTCGTATGTTTAACAAGTATTTCTTGGTATTGTCTTCGTACGCTAAAACAGGAGGAGATACGCGCAACTAAATTGGAAATATACCAACACCTTCAGTGGTGTTGTTGTTGTAAACAAAATCAAATTAAATTTGAATTTCAATTCAAAATTTATGCAAAACCGACGCATGTTTACACACGTCAAAATCTATAAAAAGAGAAAAGGAACGAAAAAAAAACAAAAACAAGAAAAAAAAACAAAAAAAAAAACAAATCATACCAGAAATAATTTTCTTTTTTTATTTCTGCCACATTGACTTACTTTCTAACACGTGCAACACTTTCACAATAGAGAGCCACCAAATAGCAACTGTGTAGCAAGCAAAAGAATTTTTTTTTTGCGAGAAAGGTGATGAAAAATTTGTGATTAAAATTACAAGAAATAGTGGGGAAAGGAAATTAAAAAAAAAAAAAAAATCATAACAATATGGACTCTGATGCTTATTTTTCGAATACTTTTGTAATGCAGTGTAGGTATAATCAAATGAAGAACGATGCAAAAATCAAAGCACATTTGCTATGGAAGACAGCAAATGTTTGAGTCGTATTTAAGACAGTCTTCGCCGTTTGTTTTACCATTGGTTGGTGTTGATGACCGAATATAGGGCAACATCAGTTGGTTTATGAGAAACGGAACACTTGTTGTGGCAGAATCCTAAACTGATTTGAAAATCCATGAAGTACATGCGGAAATACCGACATTTGTTGTGAGTTTTATCTCACAAAGGGAAAACACACCGAAAACATGTCAATACATTTGAAAAGCGCGCCTAGAGCAGAATTCAGGAACTGACATGAGTTTGATCAAATCTTTTCGAGAAGTATTGAACACGTTCCTTACTTTAGAAAGCCAATGACATGCAAAAGCGAACTGTTGAAGCAAAACCGAGGCACAAACTGTCAGCAGATAGTAGCAATACTAATCACTAAACATATGGCAGTTTGGTATTAAGAAAGAAAGGTTGACCTACTCTACTCGAAGAGGTTCTTCCGGCCTTTGGATTGCCCACATTTGCTAAACGCAAATAATGTTAATTGGATCGGAACTACGAAACTACTGACATAAACGAATATTTGCTTAAGTGAATCAATACAATGCAATACGGAATTGGTAAGGAATATTCATCACATAGATTAACAGTATCTTGTCACACGCAGCCTTGGCAACGTTTCACGATCGAATCTATAAAAATTTGTTAGGAGTACTGGTTGGTTCTGTAGGAGACAGAATAAAATGTACATGGAAACTGGATTAGGAAGCTCGAATTTTCAGGGCATCATAATATGCCACAAGACCTGCGAGTGCACTTTCGTTCTTAACTTAGAAGCAACCCATGAAACCTGATCTAACCTTAACTGAATTAACGGCAAGTGTTTGATAGGTTCGATAGGAACTTAGCCATTTTGGGCAAGCCATTAGCCATTTTAGCAAGTGAAATCAACAATTCTAATACGATTTACAATTGAACGTAGCAATCAAAAAAGAGGAACGATTACCGGCCAATAAAAGTGATGCTAAGGCACGATATGCTTCTTGGAATACTCATCACGGAATTAGTCATGTTTGTCAAAAATATCTCTATGAAGATGCCTTTTGTCCTGTTAATGCAAGAACTTGATCTGAATGAAGCACATCAGACATAGTAATGGATAGAAATGGTAGTATGAGTGACAAGTATTTGGACAATAGAAAACTACTGTGAAATAATAAGAAAATAAAGTGCTCAAAGGAGGATTTTTAATTGATATGTCGCTGAATGGTAGCCGGACATATCTATACGTGTTGGACATCTACACTTCTTAGGCTCGGAATTCAGAAAGAAAAATGCTGATCTTCTTCCAAGAAGTTGGACGCTATTTACTTAATTGATCATTACAATCCTTCAGTCAGGACTACAACCTAGCTTCGTAAACCACTTATGTTGTGTGTGCTAATTTATCTACGCATGGCGATACCTACAGTTTAAAGTCGACTAGGAATGGCAGATTTTTTGAGAATGGGAATTTCATTTTATTTACTCTCAGAGTTTTTGCCTGAAATCTGCTGAGAGGAGAAAGTAGCCGAAGAAATATTTTTTCCGATTTCGTTTTGATCGCTAAATTGTGAAATCTGCTGAGATCGTTTCTTTGGAGACGTCTGGACTTGGGATTTGAACCATGACCTCACGACTAATAATTCAACACACTACCTACTAGACTACGGAGACTATAAACATTTGTAGACAAATTTACACGTTCTCTATATTTGAAAGTAAGGAATGTGCGCGAAAAAACTTGGTCATACTTATAGTGGGCATTATGCAGAATGGAAACATTTGAAAGTCTACAAACAATTTATTAAAAATGAAAGAAGGAACGTGGTAAAATATCAAATAATAACGATTCTGATGGAAAGAATTTCGAGAAAAGAATTCCAGTTTTTGCCTGAAAGTAAGCCATTAAAGAAATATTTTTCATTTCTTCTTTTCGAGATGCCTGAGGGTGTGTTTGGAACCACGACCTCCACACTTAAAAGCCAACACCCTACTTACCAAACGACAATGATTTCAATGGGTTTTTATCATAACAAATGCTCTAATTTCACCCTTAAATATTTGTTTTGTAAAGAAACCTGTATGAGTAAATTTTTTCTTGGGCACTCCTTACATATTAAATCATATTTAAAGGCCACGGTAAAGATAGTATTTCTCTTTAAATGATTGAATATAATGATTTGCAAAAGCTCTAAATTTTCTTAGGACAAATTCTCATTTCCATTCATTTCCATTCCACTGTACGAGATAATTATTGTTAGTCATACGCCTTCGTATGGAAAAAACGAAATTAAAAAAATTTTTTTATAATTCTTGTTAAGTTCACAAACTCTTTATTTTAGTTTGTTGTTTGATAATTATTTAAATGATTTAAAATATTATTAACAATTTCCTTATTACGATTTAATGGCATTTTAACAATTGTGTTGCAAGAGAAACAACACACCTTGTAGTGCCTAAAGGCCATAGAAATTATCTTTGTTTGATATCAAATAATATCGTATCGTATAAAAACAAAAAAAAAAAACAAATGATTTATGATTTTTCTTTTTATTATTATATGGGAAGTAATCCCTATACCGAGTATTAATGTGTTATTAAAAAAATATTTCACATTCGTTTAGAGGTTACCTTCCCCCATTAGAGCTTTAGAAGAGAGAGAAAATTCTTTTGCAAATAATGTTTTACAATCTGGTTTAATAATCATTTTCTTGCCACATGTGTTACAAAAATTAATTTCAATTTACGCCAGTGCAACAAGTAGCAGCAGAGAGAGAGAGGGAGAGAGAGAGAGAGAGAGAGAGTATCAAAGAACTTTAAACACAAGTTGATTTTTAATCTGCTTTGCGAATTAGTTTTTTTTTTGTTCTTCTCTTCTTCTGCATGGCGTTATAAAGAATTTCCTGTTAAGATTTCCTCAATGTTTGCCTTTTTCTTCGTTTTATTGCACGCGTTTCACTTCAAATGCTACTGAAGCAGAAAATTACTTTCTTCAGTTATTGTTAGCTGGTTTAGTTAGTTTTTTTCCTGGATTTTTTTCTTTCCTTCTTTCTTGTTGTTAATATTTCTGTGGTTTTGCTTTATTATCATACCCGCTTTTAACAGTAGAGTGAATCAGCGATTTGCCAACAAATGGAAAATTGAATGGCCATTTAAGCCATCAGCGAAAAAAAAAACCTTGCGCTTGCAGGAAAGCTGCATGTATGCAGTATGCAGCCCTATTATGCCCTACACCTTGAAAACAAGCAATCGACCGTGGTGTTGGTTTCAGTTCTTTAGGAAATTTTTGCTCTAAAAATCGTTTAAATCTTAATAAAATCCATTACAACTCAAACAACCTGTCAAACTGAGATAACATTGAACTGAAGTAGGTTGTCTTCAACTGAACTGAAGTAGGTTGTGCTCAAGTCACAGTAAAGTGCATTCAATTTTTCTAAATTGCTATTTTTGATTTGAGTTTAATCTGAAATCTATTGCAACGTGTTGCAACATCTTTTTTCTAGTATGTTGCCACATTGTTAGACATGTTCGATAAAAGCCTGTGATTTTATTTAATTTTTTGCTTTGTACACAGATACGGTACAAGGAAACCTATCAAGAAATAGGCATGTAAATAATTTCAAACTGTCATGGCTAGAGCTAGGGCAATTAGCGATGTACCAAGTGAAATCATATAAATTCAGATGATGAATCAGTTGCATGTCGGTTGTACTTCTTCCATTTGCATTCATCAGTCATCAGCATTAACAAAAGAATGGAGAGAAATCTCTTAACTTAACTTGGCCGCCTATTGCCACGATATAAAACCATGGACTTATGTGACGAATTACAAATTTTGAACATTTTTCAAACAGTGCTCCTCTCTAAAGCTTCAATTGTCTTCGACATTGCCCTTCTTTGGTTTTTGGATTTAGCGAATGTGTCTGCTCATCAAGTTCTTTAATTTTGTATGAACCCAAGTACTTCTACGACAGCTTCCAGTTCTTTATTTAAAAACGTATCTGATTAGCGGATACTTCCCCTTTCCTTTAAACTATTAATACCCTGCGATTCAAATGTATGATGCTTTTAAACTACCCTCGAAATATAAGCGGGATCTAAGTAATAATCTTCGTAGAAATCTTTTGGATTATTTGCAACAGATAGGATAAATGTCTCCACTTGAATTCGAGCAACAAGCGGCGGGACCTAGAGTTCAAATCTAACTCCGAACAACAGGCTTAAGAAACTTTTCATCGCAATTTAATTTACTCTCAGAGCTATTGACAGAAGACTGCTGCTTGAAAGATCCCAAGAGAAATACGTTTTTCATATTTTGCTTTTGTTGGAGATCACTGAACTGATATTCGAAACACGGGCTCTTGCCTAACAACCCAATACACTGCCAACTAAACTACAGTAACTTTAGAAAATATTAAAGAAATAAAATTCTTTACAAATTCTGATATGAAACTCTTCATATTCAAGTCGTCTTAAGAGGATGTCCTTTATTGTGAAATGGCTAATAAAGTTCTTCATTAAAACCGAAAGCATCCGAGGTGTGAAATACGCAATTTTATTAAGCGTATCACGAATTAATAAAAATTCTATGAAGTTCCATTTCTGCTTAAAATAATTCATCCAGAAAGCGGCTGAGCAGAGAACTTCTAGACAGGAAAACGTAAACAACGAACATTATAGGGAAGCTTATAAGGGAATGTAAGTTGATATGTAAGGTTGCTCTTTACTACACCGCATACAACAAATCCAGTACAACTATAGGTAGGCAAGCCTATCATTCTAGAACTTGCAACATGCAAAAAAAAACCTAATAAAACTGAAATATTTCGCGGAAGAAAAAAAAAACGAAAATCGTAGTAGAAAGTAGAAGTACGGGAATAATTCTTTTTTATTTTTTAATTGAAAAAATTTAATACATTTGGTGGCATGAGTCAAAAAAAAAAACTGTAGAGAGCTAAAGTATTTAAAAATACTGAATTTGAAATGAAGTCAAGCCTGTTAGTCGGTGTATTATTTCGTTTGTTTGTTTTGGCTTTTAAAGCTCACAAGATCTGATAAGATTTGCTTTGACGGTTGTCTTCGAAACAAATTGAGTTTAATTGCATTTTAATTATTTAATATTGTTGTTGTTGTTGTTGTTGTTGTTGTTGTTGTTATAAATAAAAATAATTAATATTACTCATACGTCCAAATGTCAAGAAATGCATTAAATTTCGGTACTCCTTTCAAAGTGCTAAATATTGTTGTTGTTGTTATTGTGAAAAGATTTTTATCTTTGAAATAATTTATAGACAAAAAAGCGTGAACAATTTAAGAAAATTTAGTTGTCAATAGAAAAATACAAAAACAAAAACAACAACAAAAACGAAATAAAAAAAAATTTTTTTGGTTTGTTTACAAATGAAATGCGGCTTAAAAGTGTTTCGACTCTGATTTAAGGTGTAGAAACCTACAAATAATAACAACAACAACAACAACAACAACAACAACATAAACAAATCATTTGAATCATTTGAATAAACTTTGGCCTGAAACACAGAAACGAATCCATTTGCATAAGACTTTAGGAAAAATTATAAAAAAAGGAGAAAAATTGAAAAAAATAAAACGAAAAATTGTTAAAAGCCTGGCTTTGGCACTGTGGCTGTTCAATTGAGGCCTGAGTCTACTCTACATGCATCTCCCTGTGTACTGTTTTAAAAGGCGGCTTGTCTTGAAAGGAAACCCTGGAGTTTGAATACGAAATTTATTTCGGATTTTTTTTTTTTTGGAATTAATATTATTATTGTTGTTGTTGTTGTTATTGTTGTATATACGTTATTAATTCATTTGTATCGATATTTGTTGTTGTAACATTTGCATTTTCATTGTCTTGTTTGTGTTGTATTGCATATTGCAACGACGAATGAATGAATGCCTGAATGAATGATTTTTCTTAAAGTGTTTGCTTTTATGCTCAATAAACTTTAAATAAAAATAAATTTAAAAAAAATATTCGCTTTTTTTTGTTTATTTGGGTTTAGAGAGAGAGACTTTACAAGCCTAGTTTCATAGTTTAATTGCTGTTGTTGTGATTTATTGTAATTTTACTGTCAATCTTAATATATTTTTCTTTAAATTTTACTTGAAATTTCAATAATTTGTAATTGCCCTTTAGGGTGATAAAATATTGGTCAAGTGGGTTAAAAAATAAAAAAAAATTTTTTTAAATTTTATAAATTTTTTTTTAATTTTTTTTATTTAAAAAAATTTTTTTTTTATTTTTTAAGTTTTTAAATCCCAAATTAATCCTCAATTTAAACAATATTTTATATAAAATTATTTTTTTGTTAATTAAATTTACCTTTTTAACCCAAAGTCCATAAAATTTTGAAAATATTGCCAAAAAACTCACTAAAAAGAAACAGAAAAAGAACAAGAAAAAATTTCTTAAATTACTCAGAGTTTAAATATTAAATAAAATTATCGAATTTTATACAAAAGTAAATTATATTTGATGCCTTTAATGGTCTTATTATTAATTTCGCAACTATTTTGGGTTTATAAAATGAAAAAAAAAAATTCTAAAAAGTGTGGTTAAAAATGAATTCCAATCATTTACTGTTTTAAAAACTATTCTAAGCATCGATTCAGCAGCCTTGAAAGTATTTGAGAAAAAAGTTCTAAGTAAGATCTTCGGTCTAGTGTGACCGATTGCCGATAATTTCCACATCCCATCTCATAATGAGCTGCATAAGCTTCACAGCGACATGAATTTTGTGTAGAGCATTAACATCCTGCGGCTGCGCTGGCTCAGCCATGTCGTTCGGATGGAAGAGCATGTAACAGCGAGACGTGTATTTGGTGCGGAAATTAGCTGAAGTCGGCGAGGAAGACAATCTTGTCTGCGTGTGAAAGACCAACTTGAGCAAATAACCAACTAGTGAAGGCGTGCAAGGCGAGTGGAAGAATTTTTTCGAACATGCCGATAATAGCTTTTCAAATGACCAATTGAGTAAGAATGTGAAAACGATGCTGCATCCATGACCACCTAACCAATGGCGATGTATTGTTACGTTTTTTCCGTTTAAAAGTTTGTCGTTTGTCCTTGCAGTGTTGTTACTTGTTGGATTACTTGTTCATCCCTTTTTCGTTATAGTGATGTTGTTTTTTTCTATATTTTTGTTTATTTGTTAGTCGTGTAAACAAGTTCATTGTTTTGTTTTTGTAGCTTTTGTTTAACATTTTAATGTTAAACGATGTTGCCCCATTTCCATTTTCGTAACACTATTGTAATGTAATGTTGTCCAGTGCTAGTATTGTGCAAGAGACTTCACGCATCCCCGCAAATAGTAGTAAAGTATGGATAGAATTCATAACCTACACGCCCTTTGAACTGCGCCAAAATCCCTCCTTAGTAGGGTCATGCGTCTTGTGCTACCTTCCTGTTGCAACCACACATATCAACCAACTTCAGTTCATCACCTTGTTCAATTGACTGTAACATTGCGAATTTCATTGTTCTTGAAAAGGTACAGTCCAATGATGCTCACAGACCGCACTAAAAGCGTCATATTTCAGAGTCAGTTGGCAGTACTCGAACTGCTTTCCAGTGAACTTCATATAAAGTTCGGCGATTCTGTTGGTTCACGATTCTATGAAGCCAAAAATGATTTTCGTTCCTGATGGTAAGCATGAATTTTGATAATGAAATTCTGTTACTTGCTTCGTTCATTAAAGTCGCCGTCGAATGGTAGGTAGGGTGTTGGGTTATTGGAGGCGAACCTGTGTTTCAAACCCCAGCCTAGAAACCTCGAACAAAACGAAATTATTTTTTTTTGCAAATTCCTCTCAGCAGTCGCCAGCCTATAAATACTCTGAGAGTATTTCCATAAGTAATCAAATTTTTGTTTTTGTCTCTCATTCAAGAATGACCCAACAAGTCTAAAGAGATACAAAATGCTATCTCTTACTCAAATTAGAGACGATGAAGATCATCAAGATAGGGCGAGAAAACTTGGAAAGTTCCTTCCAATATTCATAGGTCAACATTATACGGCATTTTAAGAGTTAGAATACGATCCTGCTGTGAGCTCATTTCAGTGGCAATAGGTGATAAAGTTTTTCAACCGATTTACTAATAAACAAACAAATTTATTAAAAAACATAGAAGCCGAATTAATCTGCCTCTGTAGACATTCTGTGTGAATAGAACACCTTGACGACTACATTGCGATTAAAATAAATAGAAAATTTTTAATATGGGATACATAATAATAGTAGTAGTACTTAAACAAATGCTATATTTAGCATATAATTATCACAAAAACAAATTAAGCATTCAACACAAACGCAAACACACTTGAGGCCAAAAATATAACAGTTGCTCTAGCTTTTATTACAAATATCAGCAATACCTGTATGTATTCTGCTTTATAAAAAATTTAATCACCACTAAATAAGAAAAGCATAATAAACAACAAACAAAAACAAAAACAAAAACAAAAACAATAAAGTTTTCTAATTCATTATACAATTTGTCTGGCAGTTCAACAAAAAAACGCAGAAAAGAAAGCAGAAAAAAAGCCTCCAATAAAAACAGTGCGAGATAAGGCTTCTTTAAAAGTGTTGATAAGGCCAGCCGCTAAAAACCTAACAAAATACGAAATAAAAAAACAACAACAACAACGTACATTTTAGTCTTTCACCATCCCCCCACCCCCATATACATTCATTCATGCACGAAACGTATATTTTTAATGGTGGTCTTGGTTTTGGTCTGCTCTGCTCTGCTCTGATATTAGAAACTAACAGCAGCAGCAACAACAACACTAACAACAAAATTCAATTGAAACTGATAATATTGAACACAATTTTTAAACAATAAAACTCTTTGCAACTGCATAGAAAATGTTTCCAACATTTCTTCAAAGAGATGCCTAATAAAATCGGCTTCCGCATTGCTTATATTGCTTTTCTAAGCCAAGCCAACCGGCTTTCAATAGTGATCCTCGCTTTACTAAACCGTTTGTTTTTACGCAAACAAACTTAACGTGTGGGTCATTTAGTTGACTGTTGTCTGACAAGACAAGAGCAGGGGCGCAGGGGTGTTCGTGTAATGAAAGAAAATTAAAACATTTTTGTGGTTTTAAGTAAAAATAATGAGTTTTAGATTAAATTTGAACATAATCTCTCTTCTCAATGGCCTCGTAAAATGAAAAAAAACCGTTTTTTCGTTTTTAAAGGAGGAGAAAAAACAAACAAACAAATACAGTGAATAGAAAAATTAAAATCACGACGACTTTTTAATAGGCTGTTTGGTTAAAAAAAATTTTAAATTTCCTTTGATCGCAACCAGAAACCATGCCTAACCATGAAATATTTAGAAAACACCCACTGAAGGTCAAAGGTCATAATACATTTATAAATCGCCAACCCTTACTATATTTAAAACTTTCTTAATTGTTTACTACAGCGTCTTTAGTCAGGATTTCAACCTAGGTTCTTACACCGCCTGTAATTCTGTACATGAGTGGCGGGATCTACAGTTGATACAATGATGCGAAACTTTTCTCATCGTTTTTGACAGGAAGTGGAAGTGGAAGATATATTTTTTCATATTTCGTTTATAATCGATATGCCTGTTCTGGGGTTTCAATCAAGGAGCTGTTATCTAATGAGCCAACATACTACTTAGTAAGTTACGGCAACTGCAAAGTTGAAACCACTTACCGTTCTAAAAGTAGTAGTTCTTAATTGCAGGACAAAAACAAATAAACAAAAAAAAGTAAGTAGTGCTCTGCGTGAATGGAGCCAAATTAAGTAAAAAATGTACTAGGAGGGAAAATGAACCTAGTCGGCTGGATAGCCATGGTATCAAGAATTCCTTTCTGTCAGGCATTACTTGGGAGCAGAAATAAAAGCAAACGAAGCTAATTATTTTCTTTAAATAAACAACAACAAAAACATTTTATAGAAATTGGGTAATTTATCGCATCGCACTCTTTTTTTGTGGGTGACTTCCATTTTTTTTTTTTTTGATCATTGGCTTGAATTTTTTGATCGCTGACTTAAATTTTTTTGTCGATAACTTCCATTTTTTTGCTCGATAACTTATATTTTACTTACGATAACTTGCATTTTTTGTTCGATAACTTGCATTTTATTTTTGATCGCTGATTAGATTTTTTTTTTGTTGGTCGATTAATTGTATTTTTTTGGATGATGATTTGCTTTTTTTTTTTGTCGATAACATGCATTTTTTTTTTGCTCGATAACTTGCATTTTATTTACGATGACTTGCATGTTTTTGGACGATTACTTGCTGTTTTGTTCGATAACTAGAATTTTTTTTCGATCCCTGATTTGATTTTTTTTTTTTTTTTGGTCGTTGATGACTTGCTTTTTTATTCGATAACTTAAATTTTTTTTTTTTTTTTTTCGCTGACTTGAATATTTATGGCCGATGAATTATATTTTTTAGACGATAACTTGCCATTACTGATAACTGAAGGCAATAATATGCCATTCAACAGTAAAAGTTGAAGATCAAAGGTGACAATTTTAAAAGTTCTGTTTTTTAATTAAAAAAGTATTACAGAATTACTCCATTAATATTGTCCTTCATGCCATTGATTAGAAATCTTAAAAACTTCTGCCTCCTTGAATGAATTATAAATTAACTTGAATTTCATATTACAAGTGTTAATAAGATTTCTGGCTACAGTCCTGGGACTTTTACTGCTCATCAGTAATTATTGCACTTTCCTTTCGTGCTATTGGCATCATTCATTATTGTCCACCATATAGGCCTGTGCATAATTAATGAAGTTGTTTTAATATTTCCAACATTCGCTTTAATGTTGTGTCAGAAATTAACAACAATTTTTCAACTCGATCACAATAAGAATTTTTTTTTGTCTGTTTTTTTTTTCTTTTCCATGGGGGCTTTGTCTGACAAGCAATCAGTTTGAAATCATGATCGATCTTAAAGTGCGCAAATTTTCAAATCAATGACGATGATGATGATGAACGATGAGAATTTTTATTTCTTTTTCATTTTTTCTATTATTATGCTCGTGCGGTGTTATCTAAAGGTATGCATCTAAAATTAATATGAAGACAATATAATTAGATTCACCACCACCACCATTACCACCACCACCACCGTCACTACCACGCACTATTGCCGGCCGAATAGAAAAGTGTGCAGAATAACGCAATAAATACGGAGTGCACATAATGGTAAAATGATTATAAAAAGTGGAGTTCTCTTCTATTATTGTAGATGACAATCATAGATAAAATGAAAAAGGCATTTATAATATTGGAAATTTTCTTTTCTTTTCCTTCACACACGCGTATACTAACTACTCTTTTAACAACAGTCACAAGAATACATCATAATGTTAAAGAAATAGACGATATATAGTGACACGCTACGTCATCTCATCTTCATGTTTATAGTTACTAGCAAAATTAGGCGGCTTTCTTTCAATTATAATATTGACAAAGTGGTTTTAGATGCAATGACCACCCGTTTGTGAGAAACTGTAAATATGTATACTTTAGAAAGGTCCTCACCTTCAGTAGGGGCTTCATGGTGGAAGGATAAAGAACTATCCAAAGAGTTACGAAGAGTCTGATAGCAAAGTTCTCGTAATATTTTCTGATATAAAACCCCATTCGAATGTGTCCGTGATAAGTTTTGACATCATTTTTGCGGTGCAAGTCTCTGTTTCTTATTCCAAACAGTTTAACTGTCTGTAATTCTTTACAATTTTGCACCACCACCCGGCAAAAGATAAAAATAAAAAAAATTGTCAAAAACTCTAACGAAATTAATCCAATTTTGTTCAGTCAAAAAGAGACAAGCATTAACCTACAAAGTTCGATGACAATTTTTCAAAGGCTGAAGTATTTTTGAAATTTTCTGCCACAAAATAATCGCCGTTATCTAGTAGGCAGTGAGTTGGGTTATTAGACCAAAGTCTATAGTTCAAATCACAGCTCAGAGGTCTCGACCAAAACGAAATTTGCAAAAAAATGTTTCTTTCTGTCAAGCTCTCTAAGCAGTCTAAATAATATTGCCATGAAAAGCATCTTAAAATCTGTTTTTTTAGAGGAACTGTAGGTTCCGTGAGAAGATTGGTTGTAATCCTGACTAAAGAGTTATAATAACCAGTTAAGTCAGTGAGGATTCTTCATTTAGTTTTACCCAATAGTTGTACAGAATACTACAACTACAGGCTTTACATGGCAAATGCACATCCTTGGCCAATCCTCGTGTAAACTACGGTTCATCCTATTCGTTTATGCATCTTGAATGGTTTGTTATTGGGGAGGTAGTGTGGCTGGAAAGCCTAAGTGTTTATAGTGCGTAAAAAAAGTATGCATTTACTGGCTTTAATAATGCACTTTAGAGTGCTTTTCGTGATTGACTAAATAAAAATAGTTGTTGGCCTGCTGCTGAACCTTTTCTTAATATTATTAAGTCCCCCCCCCCTCTCTCTTCGTACATGCACGTATGAGCATGAGTGTTAATGGTAACAAATATTGAAAATTGACAATCAATCGATCTCATGGTCAATATATTGTTTTTTTTATTGTTATTTAACACGTTCACTTTGTAACGTTGTTGAAGCATAGCTTGGGTTTTGTGTTCGCTCATCATAAATCGAGTAAAAAATAAGTGTTGTACACAGCTGGCTGGCTAACTGGCTAACTGGCTGGCTAGGCTAAGTGTGACCAAAAGTAATGAGGGAATATTAAAGCCAATAAACTCAAGTAAAAAAAAAAGGAAAAAATACTGCAAGAGTGTACCTTGTATGAAAGGCAACACACCCACTGCTGCTTTAAACGCCCACTTTTCCATAAGAGTTTTGAAATTTATTTATAAATAAAGAAAAGAAGAAGAAGAAGCAACAAAAAAAAGGAAAAATCTTGCAACAAAATAATAATTTTTCTTTAATACGTTTTCATAAATTCAGCGTATTCAATAGGAAAATTTATCTTATAATAGACACCACTTGGCAATTGTTGTTACTGCTGTTGCTGCTGCTGCTGCTGCTGATATTGTAGTTGCTGTTGTTGTTATAGTAAATGTTGTTACTTAAAATTTTATGCCACACTTTACCTCCTACTTTTGAAATCGAATATAATTTCAATTAAAAAACCAAAAAAAGGGGGGGGGAGACCAGCACAGCACAGCACACAGACAAACAAAGCAAATCCGCAAAGTAAGTCCGCACCAGATCTATACAATGATCTTGAAAATTTATGCGTATCGATTAAAAGCAAAAAAAAAAAACAACAACAAAAACATTTTAAATTGGAATGTTCTCTCTCTCTCTCTCTCTTTCTCTCATTCGCTCTGGTCGAGCATCTATTTTTATACAAAAACAATTACGAAAAAAAAGTACGAGCAAAAAAAAAACAGGTGAAGGTGCCACAAACTGCTTCCGCATGCTTGACCATCTATAGACCACAAGCCTCTCTCTTTCTCTCTCTCTCTCTCTCTGCTAATCTATGTACATATGTATGTACATATGTAGGTATATCATGCTGTAAGCATTTATCAATAATAATTCGATTGCTTACAATAAATTAATCGTACGTTACCACTCCACTACACTAAAGAGTTAAATGCCAAACGTTCACAATCAACCAACAACAACACAACATAGTCACAGTCAAGTCGTTTACACAGAAATTTAATGCGTTTTTATGTTGTGGCAGAGTGTGCTGGGGTTTCATGTATCATAAATATGAGATCGTATATTAGGCGCAATATGAGTAGGATTCATGCATGCTGCATACCGCATGCATGATGGGCCTCTTATTGCTCTATATTAATAACGCATCCACCCTCTAATTGCATTTTCTATTTTCTTTCTTTCTTTCTTTTTTCCGTTTTTTTTTCGTTTTTTTTTTTTTGCTTCATTCTTGCACGTTTTTGTTGTTGGTTGGCATAGATCTTTGTTGTATTTGCTGTTATCGTCTCTCGTAGTGAGCGGCTTTTCATTACAATGTTTTTGAAAGCTTAAGCCAAAGTAGGAGTGTAGTGTGAGCGGAGGTAGAGAAAGCTTAGGTGGTGTGGTGTGGTGTAGTGTTTAGGAATATTTCATGAGCTAGTTTTAGTTTACTCACGATTTTCAATTTCGATTAGTTGTGGTTGTTAATATTTATTTATAATTTCTTTCTTTCTTTCTTTCTTTCTTTCTTTCTTTTTTTCTTTACCTGCTTCCAACAAAAGCTATTTAAAACAAAAAAATAAAAAATAAAAAACTGAACTGTGGTCTCATGAGATCATTTTTTTTCTAGGAAATTTAAAGTACATTTACATGGAGTGGCTTACGTCCTATATTATAACAAACATGCGTTCTGTTGTCTATAAAAACTTGGTCAGCTCTACACTGCAACTTCGGTAGTTCAGCTATGGCTGGCCTCAATGCACATATACCCGTCAAAACGGAATACAGAAGATGTCTTCATATGCTAAGGAATTAAGAGTTTTTGGAAACTTTGCTAAACTGCTCAAAGACCTTTAAATATCTGGATCTAAAGACTGACAGAACAAGGCAAAGAAGTTTGCAGGCAATTACGCTGTCCTAAATGCTGATGAACGTAAAGCTGGATTAACCCATAGTTTTGGAACACAATTTTTCTTTCGAAACAATTTTTTTATATGGAGTTTGACGTTTCTCTTTGTCGAGTAGAGAGAGAGAGGGAGAGAAGCAGAGAGACGAGAGCAGAGATAATGAGAGAGGCACGAGACGAGATGAGAGAGAGAGAGATGAAGAGAGACTTGAGTAGAGTAGACGATGAGAGAGAATTCACGTTAGAGATTGGTTAGATGAGAAGACCGAGAGAGAGAGATGAGAGAGAGACGAGGAAGAGAGTACATTCTTCTGTTCGGCAACGACATTTCACAGCTGAATTGGTTTAATTTTTAATTTTTGTTCCCAAAAAGCTTTGAATACAGTTCTGCCAAAGATTTCATTTTATAAGCAAATTTGACCAGAAAAATTGAAAACTAATTATAACCACGTCATTTAACGAACTTTTTGACTTCAGCATATGGTTTTAACGCTTGTTTTCATCCCAGACCACACTTTTGGTTTTCCGAAGTGGGTTGAAGTGTTTCAGAACATCACTTCAAAAACACCATAAAAACCACTTTTGTCCAAAACCATTTGGTATGAATCCAGGCTTAATGTAGTGCTACTGGCGCGGAAATGATTCATCTGGTCTGCTCAGATGTTACATGAAACTATGCTTGCTTTCAAGTACACTAGAAACTCTTCCACAAAAAGAAATGCTTGCGGTACGTATGTCACTAATGTAGCCAACCTTACAGAGGCCCCCTGTTAGTCTTTAGAGCAGTTGCCTTTGATCCATCTAATTTGGTGAAAACAAACTTGGGTATCGTCGGCCGATGTTTTTCCCTGAACTTAATCGCCTACGCAATAGTCTCCATGTTTCTTTTTCTAGTCCAAGAGCAGCTTAAATATGATAAGTGCTGGCTGGACCCACAGTAACACTCGACTCCTGAAAGACACATCATTTCTGATGAGCAAAGCTTTCATGGCAATCTTCCGTTGTTTGTATGGCAGCTCCAGAGTCTTATGTCAGCAATGAAGCTGAGAAGGCAATGGCCGAAAGATATATTCGCTTTCACCTATTCTGAACAGTGGGAATCGTTTCAGAACAAACTCTCAAAAAACTAAAAAACATTTTGTTCCAAAACCATGATGAATCCAGCTTAAGAGTCCACTGGCGGCGCAAATGATTATTTCTGCCAAGATTAATGAACTCTGTTTGCTTTACAAGTACTAGAAACTTTACAAAAAGAAAAGCTTGCGGACGTATGTATAATGTACCACTTACAGAGGCTGTTAGTTTTAGAGCAGTTGCCTTTGTCATCTAAATTGTGAAAAAAAACTTGGGTATGTCGGATGTTTGAATTAATCCTAGATAGTCTCTGTTTTTTTAGTCAAGACAGCTTAATAAGATAAGTGTGGCTGGACCAACAGTTTAAACTCGACTCTGAAAGACACATTTTTGTGACAAACTTTTCATGGCAATTTCCGTTTTTTGTATGCAGTCAGAGTTTATGTCAGAAATCAGCTGAGAGGCAATGGCCGAAGATATATTGTTTCATATTTTGGTTTGGTTTGGGATCTGATAAGCCAACACACTACCTACTAGACTACGACATCTACTGGCGTTATTTTCATCGAGTCTAAAATATTGCAAAGAAATCCGTAACAAGAGTTAAAGAATCTAGAGAACTCTACAATAGCGCAAGAAAAGTTAAAGCCATTGCTCATGCTTCGAATGAAAGTTTTGAAAACTTTTAAGTCTGTGTGTGACCACAGTGCCCCATATACAATGCATGGATAAATTAATTGTACTCGTACAACAATATCGAAGTCATGATATTGCAAACAATACTAATGGCATCGGCATCAATGAATGCGACGACTTTGATGCGTTTTACGACGCTGTAATAAAATATTATAGCAGCAGCAGCAGCAGCAGCGCCCAAATGGCAAAATGCAAGAAAACCAAGGCAATACAAGAAGAAGAAAAAAAGGTGACTGTTGTCGAGATGCCGATAGAATGTTAAATGAAAACTAAAGAAGACAAAAACACACACACACACACACACACACACAGCAAAAGATCAATTAACCGTATTTTATTTTTAACTTTATTTGATATCAAAAAAAGAAGAAAAACAAATTGAAAAAGAAATGAAAATGGGAAAAAGAAGAAAGAAAATTAAGGCGGGTGTGTTGTATTGTAAACCAGATCATTCGCTTTGGATTGCAATCCATAATACTCGTGACTCGTGTACAATTTCGCGTAATTTTTTAATTTGTAATTTGAATTGAAAAATTAAACCTGCCTTCCTTCCTTCGGCGACTGGCTTGGTCAAAGGCGCTTCGCTCTCTTGGCCACATGATTAATTATTGGCAATTATTATTGTTAATTATTGTTGCAAATTAGCGCGCTCTTTGACTTGCATTCTTCGCATTCATTGGATTTACACTGCATTGCATATCTTTTCATTTGGTATTATTGAACGACAATCTCTCTCTCTCTCTCTGTCTCCTCTTTCGATGTTATATGACTCTGTTAAGTATCACTGATTAGTTACGGGGGAATAGGGAAACACTGTAGAACGTAAACGTTTTGAAACGATCCAATTTAATATAAAATTCGATTTGTAATGCGATAATATTGTGTGTTAAGATTTTATCACACGTTGTTTCTTGTTGTTTTTTTTTTTTTTGAATATTTTCTGTGCCTTGCTTTGTTTGTGGAGAGAAGGAGGAAGTGGAGGAGGCAGGCCAGGCAATAACCAGATTATAAAAATGTTACTGGTTTAATTATAGAGTGAAACAATAATAATAACAACAACAACTACAACATCAACAAAAACATACATTAAATCAAATGTAAGTACATATCTGTACGAGTATGTATCTGCATTGTATACTCGTATACAACATTACAAGTACAACAACAAGTTGTTATGAATGATAATTAATTCACGGTGTATAATTTAATTTAAACAAAAAGAAAGAAAGAAAGAACAAACTATTCCACTAAAGGAAGGGTAACATTTAAGTACACATATGTATGTACGTATACAGTCAAAGATAAAAGTCTACATACTAAAATGATTTTATTCTTCAAACACTCTTGTTTCTAAATGCCTGAAACGACGCTAAAAATAAAATCTCTTTCAATTTGATGAAAAATTTAGCGGGTGTCTGTCGACTTTTTGCTTTGACTGTATATACATGTAGTGCAGAATAATTAATAAGTGAGCGTTAAGTACACTAAAAAGAAAGAAAAAAAAATAAATTTTCTTGTCAACTTGGACACAAAAGAGTGTTAAGTTGAATGTGAAATGTTTCAAGTTCGTTAGAAGGGCTACAGCACTGTGGGCACTAATTATTCCATTCTTATTATATAGAGTTTGAAACGCTATCTGGTAGTTAATGAATTAATCTGTTCCGTTATAATGTCATTCACTAAAGTGTGCAGTAATTTCAGCCACAATTCTGATTCATTGAATCTGTATTAATTGAAAATGAAATGAAAAAAAAATTTTATACCCATGAACATAGGCTATACCACTGCCTTCAAAACGTGAGTCAAATCCAGTTTATGTACTGAAGTAATACCAACTAAAAACTAATTTAAAACTTGTATTAATCTTATGAATAAAGAATTAAAAATATTTTCCGGAATCAAAAATTTTCTCTCCTAAATTCAGATGTTCTAGACATAAGGTTTATGTCCTAGCTAAATTTTCCACAATCTAATGTATTATTAGAGTACTCGTCTAAAGAGAATTTAAGTGAAAATATGGGAAGAATTTTTTGATATGACAAGGGCAATGCAGTCATATTCTAGTACGTAGTATGTTGGCTTATAAAATGTGAGGCCACGATACAAACACCATGTCTGAGAAAAAGTATTTCGTCGTCGACTTCCTCTAAGCAGTTTCGCAAAAATTTGCCATTCGAAGTCGCCTTTAAGCTGTAGGTCCCACCACTCATGTATAAAATCACAGAATGACTAACTGACTGAAGGGTTGTAATAACCAATTATGTATGTATGTAGAGGCAATGAACCTTTGTCCTGCGGTGGTGCTAGAGGCGCTCAGAATCGCATTCCAAAATTTTAGAATTCTATGTCATAAAAATTTTCAGAAGATCTCGGGGCCTAAAGAATCGATTTCCTCCAGTTTCCTCCTGAATGGTCCCCTGCACAGAAAGGTTGTAATCTAAGTTTTTGTGAAAAGCTTTGGGACGAGCCTTAATAATACTGAAATGAATGGAGTTTTCTGGAAGCTGCATACTCTTTTAAAAGAAGTAGCTCCATGCCATCGAAAGATGTGCTCAATTCAACTTGGAAAGGAGTTACAAAAGACGAAAAATAGTCATTTAAGCACTCCGTTTAAATCGATGATAATAAAGAACTCTCTGGAGAAGCTAGGTAAAGAAAATAGGGCTACACTCTGCTATGTCAGAGGTCATATGAGAATCCTCAGTAATGTGCAAGCTAACGAAATGGCAAAAAGGGACCTTGCAAAGATCAGAAAGCTTCTGTGGAGTGGGAGCGAATGTTAAGAAAGCTATTCTCAAAGAAAAGTATGATAAAGAGGGGCAAAGAATCTTCTCAAATCGAGTGGATTTTATTCCAGCAAAATTTTTGTTAAGAAACTGCAATAAGAGAAGATCTGAGTCATGCATTCGACTATCCAAGAATAACCTGAGGCTAATCATCGGTTTTCGACAGGAATTAGTTAGCCTTATAGGATTATATTTATAAGCAAGAGAGCAACTATAATACCGAAAGGAAAATAATTAAAATATCGTGATCTTTAGCTCTGACACAAGAAAACACTTGAAAGCATGTCATGTGCTGGTCATGGAACTGTTATTGACACCTAGCAGCACCATGAAGTATGCCACAGCAAAAGACTTGGAAAAGGCATTATCTAGATACACTATATGGTTCCAGTACTAAGGTACTTCTTTAACCCAACTTGAACTCGATGTAAGAAGAGACGTAAGAGTTTGATGCATCCATCCTTCAAACACGGGCCAAAGTCCGAAAGAAATTCGGCACGGAAACTAAGACAGCTAAAGAACGAAAATAGAATTGCAAAGTGTAAAGTGAGGATGGTGGAGGAAACGTAAGCGATGCAATACTTTTTATGTGAGTATTGTACACTTTAGGACAGATGGCATCGGCTTTTAAGTTACAGAACGTTTAAAGATCTGAACATGGTGGCGAACTTGTCATTAAGAAAACTGGCCATTTTCATCTGGAGCTCGGGGTGGTTCAAATCCATCACTAACGAATCATGACAAGGGGAATTATGTTACACTGGGTAACAGAATGGATCATATGGGATATTGAGTAAACTAGCCTGTGAACAGCAAACTATCTGCTAACCGAACCTAACCTTAAGTGAGGCAGTATATTGAATAAATATACTGGAAAGCAACAGCATCTTGGCTTTGTGAAAACTAACGTGAGAGAAGCTGAAACTCTTTAGAGATCATAGGAACACTTATCGTAATGGAGTGTAGAAACTTGACTGGAATAAAGAAAAGATTTAATAGAACAGGTGGTGAGGTTAAGCCAGAATACTCCGACTAGCCTATAATTCGACTACAACAGCCACAAATAATGTGTTCAACTGAAACTAATTTATGATCTCAAAAAGAAAGAGAGGAGAAGAGAAAAAAAAGAGAAATGCAATCTTAATATTTACATTATTGTCTGACACTTTTAACTTAACCTGTGATTATTTATTGTATTTCTCTACTTCGGTTTTAAACAGGGAGGTTATTTATGACTCTGGTCCAAAAACGACTGTTGGTGTTTGACTACCGCCGCTTTTGGCCACAAAAAGGAAATGTAAACTAGATTTTCTTAAAACAAAAACAAAACAAAAAAACAGAAAAACAGAAAAAACTAAGACTATTTAAACGCACGCATGTTGTTAAAGCCATAATTTTCCAACAACAACAACAGAAACAATAATAATAATAAAAACTGACTTCTTGCAACATGTCAAAACTATAACAACTACAGAAACAGAAAACAGAAATACGTTAGAAAACTAAATAGAAACAAAAGAAGGAGAAGAAGAAGAAGAAGAAAAAATCATAAAATAAAATAAAACTTCCGACAAATTAGAAATCTTGGCCGTTGGCTAAAAGAAATACAAATCAAAATATCGAGAAGCAACAACAACAACAACAACAACAACAACATCAACATCATGTTGGCCTATGATAGTAAAGAGTCGAAACAATAAAACAACTTTGTAAACGCGCGTCTAAATTGAGTAGAGCATACACTACGGCAGCAGGAAGCTGTCTGCCTGCCTAGTATACACGCAGACGTAAAACGTTGCGTTGCGCCAATATTGCTAGCAAGCAACAGCAGGTACAAGTTAATAGTAGCCAGCTGTATACAGGCAGTAGCACAAGTTCAAATTGGAACAGCAGCAGCCCAATAATTATAATCGAAAACTCAAAAAAAAAAAAATAAAAACAGAAGCCATAAAGTTTAACCGTTATATTGAACTAAAACCGCTACCCTACCCTACCCTACCTATAGATTTGGAATTTCACATTTCAAAACGGCCTTTGATGAGAGGCAGCAAACAGCAGCCTGCAGTAGCTATAGCAGCCGTGGTAGAAGGTTACTTTCTTAAACTGTTTTCGACATAAACTGCCATCAAAAGAAAATGAATCATTTGTGCAACACACACATACAAATACATTCAATAGAATACATTAAATGTATGAATGGTTGTAAATTATTATGATTTGTATGATTACCAGGCAGAGGCAGGCAGTGAGGCAGTCAAGTTGCCGCAACTGTATAATGACATATTGCTTAAATGATCGTTGAATGAATGAATTGCTGGCTGGCTAAACTAGAGGAAAACGATGCACAGTAAAAATCAACAATTTGAAGTCGACTTCTATTTAGTATACGTACGTATGTACGTATGTACGTATGTGTGTAATGCCAACAAAAGTTGCAACATCACTTATGTTGGTATTAAAAAGAATTTGCCGCCGCCACCAATAATAAAAAAAACTAAATATTATGGCTTCAAATTGGCGTTTGAAAAGCCTTACAATACAAAAATAAAATGAAAAACAAAAGTAGAGAGAGATAGAGAGAGCCATCTCCTACCTCAGGCTTAAAACACATCGAAATACGAATACCCCAGCCAGCCTTCTGAGTTGCATTGAAAACTTACAGCGATAACTTCCACAAAAGGCAAGAATCTTTGCAACAATAAAGCATCCTCTTGTTAAAGCAGTTGTCACTGTTGTTGCATTTTCCTTTTTGGTATTTAAACGTTAAGCTACTAGCCATGGCGCTTACATAATTTCCTTTAATATTTTAGAATGAAACTTTTAGAGGAAAAAAGCCAAGCCATCACCCATTAAAATACTACCAAAACCACTATAATTAAGACACATATGGAGGGCATATATTTAATGTGATACTCTACACTACAGTAGAACTGATATTAAAGGCTACAAACAGTCTAAACTAGAACAACAGTCATGAGTGAAATTAAAACACACACAGAAAATGGATGGAGCAAGAGCAAGCTAGGTTGTAAGACTGACTAAAGGGTTGTGAAGACCAAATTGGGTAGGGCAAGTAATTCTGGCTAGTTTAGCATGATGCATGACACCTCCTGGTGGCAAAAAATAAAACAAAACAATTGCTTTACCGTCTGGGTATTTGCCCAATATTACATCGCAAGAGAAGGACGCACCTAGGCTTCTGCAATTTAAGTCACTGCACTGAACCGTGTTTGGGAAGTACGTTAGAAAACTCACTCAGCAGTTTTATTATGAGCTTTCGATGGCTCCAGGATAAGGTCAACCGATATTGGCTCATGCGAATTCATCTCGGAACAACTATTCCTGACAATATGTCAGAAATTGTGAGCTCATACCCACACTGTAACAGAAATCCGACCATCCTTGTGTCCTAGAACTCATGCAGTAGTTGCTTTTGAATGGCCCATGTGAATCTATCATTTTGCTTTGAAAGCCACTTTATTCACCTTTTTTTGAAACTCTTCAACAATGTGTGGACATTTCCGAATGATGAGATAAATTGATAAATTGGTCTCGATTTGGAAAAAAGAAAGAAATTACTTTGAAGAGTACATAGAATAATAAAAAATTCATATTTTTCTTGTGATACTAATTCAATAAATACTCCCCTAGAGAGCCATCCCATAGACACTCTATTTGCCTCTCACAAGATGCCCTCTTCTCTTCCTCTTCGATGAGACATGCGTGAGTTCATGTCGCCAAAGTAGTTGAGCTAACTGGCATAAAGATTGAAGGATACCCAGTTTAATTCAAGCAATAGAAAGTGTAGTAGGTGGTCTGGTAGGTAGTGTGTTGACCTATTGGTTCAAACCCTTGGTCAGATATCAAAACGAAAATATGAAAAAAATATTTCTTCAGCGACTTCCTTTCAGCAGTTTTTTTTTTTGCAAAAATTCTGAGAGCAAATCTCTCCTCCAGAAGTGATTTTAAAACTATACATCTCGCCGCTCATGTATAAAATTACCACACACACAACATAAGTGGTATTAGATGCTAAATCGTAATCTTGTCTGAAGGGTTGTAGTGACCAATTATGTATGCGTTCTGTTATGTGAGTGAGAGCAGCTATTGCCGACAACATTGTGAGCTCTGTATCCCACTCTATTTAGAGCCTAGTAGGCTCACAGCAATTGCATTTGACTGATCCGAAATTGTCTTAAAAACTCCAGAAATTCAAAGTAAAAAAAATACAATAACAAATCAACACTAATTTCTAGAAGTTGCCAAACAGTCAGTAATGAAATTATAAACAAAGCAAAAGCTAATGTTGACAGTTAGTTGCAGTTGCTGGAAATTTGCAATTCTTGTCATATCACATGATATGGTTTGAACCAAATCCACTATTCAGTCTTCCCACAGCATTTTTTTAAATCAACTTCTCTGTATTATTCAAACATTTTTCCACTGTTTTAAAGCTTAGCAATTGATGCAGGTTAAAACAGAGTAAGTATGAGAGAGCAAGGGAGAGAGCGCGCCTTAATGATAGTTTTCCTGAAGTTCAACATTCTGTCGTTGTATTGTATATTTACTTAATCCAAACGAACAACAACAACAACAAGTTGAGAAATTATAAATGAAAAATTGCTTTAAAGTTTATAATTTATTGTAGATTTCCTGCCGCCAATTTAGCCATCAATTTTGGAAAGTTTAATAAATTTTCTTTGTTTTCGTACAAAAGATTTCCGGGGCTCTAAAAACAAAATTTCTATTTGCAGAAGAAGAATTCTTAACGGTTAATTATACCCGTCAATATAAAAATTTTAATACAGTGGTCAAATATACCTTCTTAAGAGATAAGTCACCCTATAAGCTGCTGTTAAGCACCTATTTCTTGAATTGTGCCCGCTGTGAACTAAGAGAACTAAGCAGAGCTGCAAGTGTTGTTGTTGTTTTAGTTTAATTTTTATTATCTCAGTTTAGTTATCACATGGAAAATATTAAAAAGAAAATTGAAAAAAAAATCCCACACTTGGTTTGTTGCAGTTATAATTACAACACAGGAGATTATATCGAACATTATTTGCTACAACGAATAGTTATTATCTGCACGTAACGCATTTCTAACCCATTGGGGACCAATACGAAAATAAATTGTTTTCAGAAATACAAGCATAACATGACTCCTGCCTTAGTATGGTGTGGTATGATGAAATCGTTTGAAAAACAGAAGTTCATATCTATGCCTTCATACGTTTCAAATGTGTCAACACATTAGGCAAATATTTGCTGAAAAAGTTTAATTTGAAAGAAGTATTAATAAAAACCACTCAAAGTGAAATAACATTTTAATATTTAGTTCTTCTAATTGAATTATTTTTTAAGAATAAAAATATTTTATACTGGCAGTCCCAAATTTAGGCAAGAGGCTACGTCCTCTCTAGTACTATAAGCCAATATACAACTCGGGTATCAAACAATTCCTATAGGACACGATTCATACCATTTATAAGCTGAACAAAACTTGTCCTTGTATTCCAAGGGAACTGTGTTCTGTAGGGACCTCAATATTACTTTTGAATGACCATGCATCTAATGCTAGCAACAAAGTTGAGCCTCCTTGTATAACGACCGAAGGGATGACAGGGTAATTCAGGCTTTTAAAACAGCTCTACTCACACTGCATTTCAAAGGGGCTTTCGTCTTAGAATTCATACAACAAGTACCTCTGAATGGCCCAAAATTTCTATGAGAAATATCTAATATTCGTGGATTAGGCCAGATGTAAGTCAGATTCTTAAGGGACTTAATTGAAGCTTGAATATCAAATTCAATCAAAAGATTTCCAGAGAAAATCCCAACAGGCAACCAGCATTAAATACAGTTTTCGATAAAGCCATGACATTCAATTGGCAGTTGTTGATGAAGATCTGCAGGATAGTAGGCCCTAGATTGTTGTAGTTAATTTCGTACTAAATTTCGGTACTTTGTTACAACATTTAAGATCACCCATAGAGATCCCAGAGAAGAAAAGGCCATTGTGTACAAGTTGGTACCAAAATTTGGTACTTTTTTCTCTTGTAAAACCCTAGCCAGAGAAGAAAAGGCCATTGTGGATAAGTTGGTACCAAAATTTTGGTACTTTTTTTGTTGTCTTGTAACACAAATAACTTCTAAAAGGTTTAATTAAATTTGTTTAGTTTTTGTTTTTGTTTTTTTTTTTGTTTTTGTTACCAAAATGCAAATTAAATTTTATTTTAATAAACGTTTAAACAAAACGGCTTAAGGCTCTCAAATTCTATTTTTAAGAATAGAAGGAAGAGAAGAGAAAAAAAGATCAAAACAAGGCAAATACTCTACTGCCGGGAAAACATTATTAAAAGATTTAAAAAAAAAATATAAAAAAAATAAAAATTTATGAATTGTAGGTTGTTGCTGTTGTTATGAATTCTAGCAATTGTTGTTGTAGTCGCAGTTTAGTTGTTGCTTTAATAAAATGTTGTCCTATGTGTACGTTATACATGATCGATGTTAAAATATAAGAAAAATACACACTTTAACAGCAAATCTAGTGAAGAGTGAAAATAGAAAGTAAGCAGAGACTTAAAGGAATTTAATCGTAAAACAAGATATGCAATTGGCATGTATGCTCACACATTGACAGAAGAAAAATATTCGAAAAAAAAATGTGAAGACAATTTTATCTTTATAAGGGACTTTATTAGAAGGTTTATACAGAATTTTACGAAACATTTTTGGTAATGGCAGACGTTAAAGACATCGTAATGAAATAAGTTTGTTAGTGTGGCCTATTTTCTTAAAATACATTGTTATGTTCGATTTCTATACAAAAAAGGGGCTTCCCCGTTTCTGGATTAACGGCGTCTAAATTATTCTTTGAAACTGTGTACTGCTTCAAACAATTGATATTCGTTACTTATTGTCAAATTATTTTGGCAAGTTTAATCAAAATAGGACTTAATTCTTCGTGACAGGACAAGACAAATGGGAAAAAGAAGGTCAGGCTGAATCGGGGTCCTAAAGAAAATCCATTCAAATCTTGATAGCCTTGCCCCTTAAGGCAAGGAGTGGAATACATCTCCTTTTCTTTTGCAGTGACTGTAGTAATGAAGGGGATCTACAGTTTTTTTTAGCCTATACTGAATCAATGTCACGGCATGTAACTGGCAAGACTAATCAAGGCTGATGTATGACGTTTTTCAATGGTTTTTTCAGTAAGGGCCTCTGCTAGAATTTCAGACAATGATAGTTTTGTTTCTCGTTTCTTCTTTGGCATATAATTTTCATTAGCTTTGCCTATCGTTTCATCTACTTTTATAAAATTATACACAATGAATCCTTTCTGATTGCCGGAAGTAGGTATTTCACCTACTTTGCTAATTTACCGTTTTTCATGGATTTTATATCCAAAGAAGTATTAAGTTTTGAATCAAGACGAAATCAAACATTTTTCGAATACCCTGTGTTCCAGGGAAAGTATTCCACATTAACCAAGAAACGTATTGGACTACTCCTCAATCACCATTTATTCAATACTTCTGAAGGATTATTGCAAAATGTAGTCAAGACTTCGTCATGATGGTTGTTCAGACGATTAAAAATACTGACGTTTGTTATCATAAACTTAGACACGTTTAAAGCAAGAGCAAACTATTTCTCTATTTAAACTATTCCCCCGTCCATCATCGATACCAAGTGAGAACAAATTCTAGAAGTTTATTCCAAAAACTGTATCATAAGTTATTAAAGACACAAACCACGTGTAAAATCATGCCATATGTTATGAATATTGTTTAATTTTTTAAATATACACGCTAAATTTGTGTAATTTTTTTACAAATTTGTTTATTTGATAACAAAAATGTACCTGGTTTAACCCAAAGTCCAAAAAACTATCTTCGGAAAACTTACCTAAAAATAAAAAGAAAGAAAAAATAAAGAAATTAAAAATCAAATATTAAATAGAGATTGAGATTATTTCTTAAGACATAGAAAATAGACAAATAGAGCAATTGAGAGAGTAGTTTGTAAACCTCACTTAACTAGTCATTACAAGACTTTAGTCAGGATGCCAACCTGGCTTCTCGAACCATTTATGTTGTGTAAATTTTGTGTTATGTTAACTTTATACATGATTGGCGGGACCTGCAGTTTAAAGTCCAGGTTTTTGAGGAACTTTTCATGGCAATTTTAATTTTATTCTCAGATTTTTAGCCAGAAATCTGCCGAAAGAAATATTTTTTCAAATTTCGCTTTGTTCGAGATATTAGACCTGAGGTTTGAACCGTGACCTTACGTCTTATAAGTCAACACAGAGCCTACTAGACTACATAGTTCAAAAGTTGATGTCTCTCCTATGCTCACACAGCATAACTTCGTTTAAAATTACAAAGAATCTGCCAAAAAAATTTCCATTCAAGATTGCATTCTTTTAAAGATCTTAACATTTGTTTACAATACGCGTTAGGAGGGAGCGTATAGAAGTGGTATACATAGGTGGTGCGTGTGTATGTATTTAAGTTTGTGAGACTTTACAAGTGTGTGCCCATAAGCGTAATCAGATCGTTTTTCTTAAGTTTTTTTTTGTGTTTTTTTTTGTTTTTGTTGTGTTTTGTTTTTAATCTTGTACGCATTATTATTATCATTATTATTACAACAACGCAACAAATTTTTATTTGTTGTTTTCCTTGCATAGTTTTTTTTCTTTCCTCTTTTTGCAGTTCATTTGTAGCTTCGTACATTGTTGGCAAGAAGTACAACCACCACCACGGTATTGTCTTAGGCTTTTTTTTTATTTTTTTTTTGTTGCTTTTAGCCATGATTTTCATATTTAAATCAATGTTGCAAGATCTCTAGCAAAGATGTAGCAGCAACAGACACAGATACAGACATAACAGACAGCAAATGTTATATGGGATGGTCATACTAAACTAAAACAGAAAAAAAGAAAAAACAGGAGAAAAAAAAATCACATAAAGGAGGAGGGAGTCAAAGACAGCAGGTAGGTAGGGTCCCCCTAAAAGGGGTTAGTTGGCTTTGTTTTTTTTTTGTTCTTGTTTTTTTTTTGTATTTTAATAATATGCTGCAAGCAAAACCGCTTGTAATTTGTATTTTTTATCTAATTTAACTTTTGTTTCTTTGCCTTGTCTTACTTAGCGGCAACGGCAACGGCAACGGCAACGGCAGTGGCAGTGGTAGTGGCGGCTGCAACAATGAGCGTCTCCTTGCCACCACACAACTATTTTAGACGAGAGTTATAAAAACAACGAAAAGAACAGCAAAAAACAAAACAAAAAAAAAACAAAGAAGTTAGGTTAAGCTAAGCGATTTGCCATTCGTTACGCTGTAATATTTAAACTCTAATGCTTGGTGTTGTTGTTGTTGATTGTAGCACTGGAGTTTTTTTTTTTGTTCTTTTTTCTTTTGTCGTTTTCTGTTGTTGTTTAGATTTAATGTTGCACAATTGCACAATTTTTTTTGTGCTTATTCTGATGGCAAGTGCAAGTGTCTCTTGCTCTTGCTCTCTCTGTGTCTCTGGCTCTGCGAGTATATTTGTTGTGGCAAGAAAAAAAAAAACTGTTACTGTTATAAGAAGTAATGGAAAATGGTAGAAAATGGTAGAAAAAAAATTAAGAGGAATGATATCAAAATCCGGTATAGTTGTGTCAGGAAATCACATCAAATCACTGGTTGATCAGTCATTCCATACAACGCAATGCAACACAATGCAACAAACACAATACACGAGACGACGACCACAATTTAAAAGTCAAGTTAGATGAGAAAAATATTGCATATTTAGACAGAAAAAAAAAACAGCAACAACAAAAAGAAAACAACAACAAAAAAACTTATTATTTAAACCACCTGCAAAAGCAAAAAAAAATTAAGGCTACACAGTAGTTTGAAAGGCAAAAAAAAATATTTGAAAACCTCAAACCACTTTTATTCGCAGTTTAATGTACAAATTCGACTAAGTCGTACACATTATTAGGTATTCAAACCGCATCTCTTTAATGGGCATTACCGACCCTGACACATCTTTTTTAATTCTTGGGGAGTTCATAGGGTCACGTAGTTATAGAGATGGAGGAGTATAAAAAATCTATAATTTCAGCGTTGGAGTCTTGTTNGCGGCAGGCCGAAATCCGTTAATCGGGTTGTTATGGCCAATTAAGTAAGTAAGTAAGTAAGTAAGTCTTGTTACGACTTCTCTTCTGCAGTTCGCCGAAATGTCGATTGTGGGGCTGAACGGAAATTAGTTTTGCAGCTTTGAAAAACAATGTTGGAATGTCGGAAAAGTGAGTTTTATAAAAAATTAGGAAAAGTTTGACCAGACAGCCTTAAGAAAACAGGTTTAGGTTTTGACCATTTTAAGGAATACGAAATTCTTGTTGGGTTATGCGATTTAGAATCTCAAATCTTGAACATGCAGGCTGCATTACTGACGACCTCAAGATGTCCGCCATTGCCTTCTTCATGAAAATTCTTTTGAATACGTTTCAAGTTTTTTCTTCAAGTCCCTAGCATCAATTCTACGGGAAGAGCGGACGTGAGGAGGTGAAGGTTAACATTCTTTTCATATGGGTGTACCGCAACGGTGAGATTTATTTTAAAGTCGAGGTGGTTATTTCTACCCCAACAATGAGGTTTGTTTCAAAGTAGAGATCATCTCTATTCTATTTTAATTCGTATGTCCGTATCTTGTCACAATGAACCTAACCTCTGGTGTAATAAGGCTCTTACCCCTCCACTGAGTAAGCGAAAGAGAGATCGTCTTTGGGAGCAATTCAGCATTTTTTAGATTCATTTCATAACCTTACAAAAAAATTCGTTCAACACTTTTCCTTGTAGGCGTAGTTCAACAGTTTAGCCAGGATTACAACCTAGTTTATCATATCATTCATCTTGTGTGTGCCAATTTTATCGGGGAGTGGCCAGATAACCTCCTAATAACGACAGATTATTGAAAAACCTTTCATAGCATGGGGTAAAATTGTATGAAATTTACGTCTTATTTTCTTGTTTAGTCAGGATTATAACCGATCTTCTCACAGCTGTCTGATGTTCTGTATGTTAATTTTATCCCTGGGAGAGAGAGAGAGAGAGGGGGGACCTACAGTTTAATGTCGATTTTGAACAACAAATTTAAGAAACTTTTCATTTCAATATTATTTACTTAGAGTTATTGCCAGAAGACTGCTGAGGTGTAGCCGTCGAAAGGTGAAAAATGAAACACAGACTCGCATCTCATAAGCCAAAACACTATCTAGAGGTATAGAGGTACCTTAGCACTGTGCTATTATAGGATCTATTATGGAGTATTCCAATAACGTCTTTCCCATTCCTAATGCCCGGAAATTATTATTCGCTGTCAATTTTATTCGATGTTAGTTGGGATAACCTCCTCCTGCCTACAACTTAATGCGTTTCTTTCTGATGACTTAATTGCAAAAAAGGTTTCAAAACATTTCCATTGACCTCAAGAGGAAACTCTGCTTTTAAAAGTTCTATCATGCGGAGCTGATTCACAACACACTGTTTTTATCCAGAGGAAGTTGCAACCTTTAGAAAATAGTGGATTAGAAAACTTTACGAAGGCGCTTGCAAATCGAAAAGACAAAAAAAAAAAACGAACAACAACAATAACAATATGTATTAGGAGTAGAACTTGATGTTTCGCCTTCAAGTTGAATGTGAATGAATGTTTAAAGGCGTCGGTACACTTTTGACGATTAGCCACGCATGTCAACGCATATTTTCTAACATCAATTTTCCAGTTAAAAAGACAAGCAAAACACAGCAACAGCAACAACAACAACAGCATCCAATCATTAGTGAGTAAATGATAGGAAAAAAAAGAAACATTTTCAACAACAAAAAGTTGTTCTTCATTTAAAATTAAACTTCTGTTGTACAATACTAGAGCATGCAGTACAGCAATCAAGCCACTAATCCACTCTACTCTAGCAACTACTGGGGCCACTTGCCACAACAAGAGTAAGAGAATATAGAAGAAGAAGGAACAACAAGTGTATTTTCATATAAAACTTGCCAACTATAAATGGACATTCATCCATCCATCCATCCATCCATCCATTCAACCAGCCAACCAGCCAACCAGCTAGCCATCCATCCAATCGTCGTCCATCCATTCAATCTCTGTATATACGACGACAATATGCAAAGAGAGGTGAAGGAATTGCATATTTTGCATATGATATGGATTATTACAAATATACACACGCTTTTGCTTACATTTAAGCCAAGTTAAGATGCCTTATGCCCGGCTGCTTGTATCCACAAGCATTTATAGAGATCATATGAAGTGTCGTTTGATGGACTTGCCACAACAACAACAACAACAACAACAAGAACGGCAACAACGAGTGTTAAACTGAGTCAACAGTTGGAAATCTCCTTCCTTTACATGCTACACAATTTTCATGCTAGAAAAGAAGAAGCCTTGAAATGGTGTTGAATCGGGCTGGTGGTGATATTCGGTAGTTAGTGTTGCAGCAACATTTTGCGGTTACAAATCAAAAGCTACACTGTAATATTTTATCTCCGATTAAGTCTAAATATTTATGCAGCTCAATGATAAGAGAAATCTCAACATTTATTATTATTTTCTTCATTTTGTTTTCATTTCATTTTCGTTGAATTATTTTATTCCCCCCTCCCTCTTGATTATAATTAAAATTGACATCAGAGACATGGGTATACAATACACAATACACAATACACAATACACTATGAATTCATGTGCATATCTGTGTATCTGTACATGAGGAGAACATGGTTATGGACATTGAACCACCATTTGAACATGTTTGATTAGATGTTGTTGTAACATAATTTTAATTAAGCATAAAATTGTATTGCAAAAATAAAAACCAATTCAGATAATGCTACCAGATAAGACAGCACACACAGCTACTGGAATATTTTAGAAATGAAGAGAGAGAAAGAAAAAAAAATACTGTGTATCATGCACTAAAACCATGTAAGAAATGTGGTGTAAAACTTTGACGGCTTTTAGAAAAATAACACTGTGAGCCTAAATACTCACTAAAATGGGATCTTTAAGGAGGAACCTCTCTCTAGCTAACCTAGAAAATAAGGACGATCAAATTTGTTATGCCGTTTAATAAACATTTTTATTCGTAGCTTTTAAAATCAAAATTCAACATTTGCCATTTCGCAAATCTCTTTACAAGACAAGTTCTGGAGATATGGTTGTGGAATTTGCTAGAAATTTGGTTTAAGAACCAAATCACTAAGACAATGCCATAATAATCAGATGTTTTTGAGGAAATTTTGTCAAAATCTGTTGAAAAATCTGTCCTTATTAGTTCTTACTGCAATGCTACATTGATTAAATGCTCTCATAGTTAGTAAAGACAACAACCAATAAGTTCAAAAATATAAGGCTAATGTTTTACATACGATTAGAGGATTTAAGTCGCCGTAGGTGGTGTGTTCGCTTATTAATCGTTGGGCCATGGTTCAAAACCCATGTTAGACAAAGTCTGGCAAAACGGAATATGGAAAAAACATTTCTTCGGTGACTTATTCTCAGCAGATTTCTGGGAAAAACTCTTGAGAGTGAATAAAATTATCATGAAATGTTTTTCAGAAAACCAGTCGTTCGGAGTAGGTTTTTTTTTCCGCCCCTCATGTATAAAATTAACACACACAACATAAGTAAGTGGTCTGAGAGAAGCTGGGTCGTAATCCTGGCTAAGGGATTGTAATGATCAATTATGTTATGTACTCGTATGTATATATGAGCGTCTAATAGCGTATAGCGTAAGATATTGTATTCCTGGTTCAAACCCAAATAAAATATTTCTTCAACAATTTAACTTCCACAGCACGTCCCCTAAAGTGTTGCAGTAAGTCCCTTATATTTTCAGAGTCCTAATATCACACTCACTATGAAAAATGAAGTTTGCAAAGAAGAGTATAAGTAAGGTGCCTTAAAACAAGAACCCAAATTTTTTGAAAATATTTTTTAAAAGATTTTTAGAAAACTTTTGACAAAAAAAAAACTCCTGACTGTGGTACCAAAAAGAAAAAAAAAAAAGAAAAATTGTGAAGAACTGAAAAATTATTTATTTTTTGTTTTAATTTTTAAACATACAAATATGCTGTGGTAGCATCTCGAGCTGCATCTGTACCTGTACGTTTGAGTAGCTGTCGGCCTGAACTGTCTATCTTTTTTTGAAAGCGTGACATGTTGTAGCTTCTGGCCGTTACATAAACATGCAGCAATGCATATGTGTTTCTTGGTTTTTTTTGTTTTTGTTTTTGTTTTTGTTTTTGTTTTTGCTATAAATTTACAACCACAGTTGTAAGAGAATAACATTTAAATATGAAATAAATTTGAGATAAAATATCATGCCTCCAAGAGCAACAACACACAGGCAACACCAACATCAATTGCAACATTAAAAGCATCATTGTCATCATCAGTATATGGTGAGAGAGAGAGTGAGGAAGAGAGGAAGAGAGACAGGGAGCGAGAGAGAGTCTTAAAAAATATAACGTGCAACAGCAACAATGCGAAAATGATAGATGTCTTAAGACACCAACTCATATTTTATAGTTCAGCCAAGAAGAGAACTAAAAGATTTGTTTTTTGTGGCAAACCAGCAGCAGGAACTTAGTGGCAAGCAGTCAATGTTGCAGCAAAATAGTTGACACATTCTTATACTAAATTTTGTTTTTGTTTCTTTTTTGTTAGAATTGTGGCAACATATTTCATATCACCGCCACCACCACCACCACCACTACCATCACTGCCTCACATATGTATGTATGTATGCAAAAAGTACTTTTGTTGCATGTTTGTTGTTGTTTTTTTGTTGTTGTTTGATTGTGCTGCTTTAAGGTATTTTACATGAACAAGTGACAGTTTCGTTTAAATCAACTTAATGAGTCTTTCTA
>QOCX01000022.1:683303-697715 GCA_005959815.1 Sarcophaga bullata | reverse complement strand
TCATCATCATCATCATCATCATCATCATCATCATCATCATCATCATCATCATCATACTCCACGTATTCATCTTTCATTTGCTTCTTTATGTTGATCATTTTGCTTTCGTTTTGTCATCCTCTTCTTCTGTTGTAACTCAAACTGTCCTTACAAAAACGCAGGCTGCTGCTGTAGCTTGCTGGATGACTGGCTGGCTGGCTGGCTGGCTGTAAATGAAAAGAGACGCGCATGCGTGAAATGTCACTTTTCATTAAAGTTAACCAATGCTTGTAAGTGCCTTTGCAACATTTATGCATATGAGCAGAAGCACATGCCTATACTGTGTATGAACACAGCTTATAAGAGTTTCTTACAACAACATGAATAAACAAACAAACCAACAAACAGCCATACTTTGTGGAGTACAGGCCAAGTCCTCTTTTTTCTTTTTTGATGTATGGCCTCTGCTTGAAAATTGTGTTCTTTTCTTATTGTGCTTGCCTTTTATGCCAAAAAGGTAGAGTAGAGTAGTCAGAATCGGTCGTCATCTCATCAGTCCGGTAGTCAATGAGCAGTAAAAAACAATAATAGCCACAAACAGCTACAACAGCAACAACAAAAAACAAATGAAGAAGGTAGGAAGCATCCAAAGTGAACAAAAAAAAAAAAAAACGAGGCACCTGCTTTAAATGCAAGCCATTCTTCTTTTTCATTGTGAAAGCAGTGGAGTGAAGTAAAAAAATTAAAATCGAAGAAAAAAACAAAACAAAAATGAAGAAAAAAAAAAAGGTTTTTTTTATGGCCATCATTTAAGATCACAGGGTAAGGTTGGTAGCTGGCTATGGAGTTGCTGAAGCAGCAGTAAAAGTCAATGAAGATGAGTAGAAATATTTACACTGTCCGACGAATGCAACACCAAATGAAATAAAATGTCGCCGTCAATGTCATCACCATCATCAGCATCATCATCTTTATTATGTGGCAAAAATCATTAAGAGAACAGGCAAATGAACCGACTCACTTCGTTAGAGATTTCGTCATACTTTACAAAAAAAAAAATACCCTATGCCCTATCTACTTACACTAGACAATCAATGTTTGGTTATGAAGTTAAAGAATTTAAAACTTTTAATCACTATGCTGTAGATTTTATTAATAATTTTTTATTTTTTCAATTCATTTACTTGGTATTTCCAAAGTCAAACAAACATTTGCAAACTTTCCGAATCTAAGTGCGCAGTTCCAAATTGAAAGGACTTTTGAAACAACGAAATAGCACCGCTTTGCAGTTCGTTCATTATCTTCTCATTTTTAAGCATTTCCATTTAAAATCTAAGCAAAGAGTTATCCATTTCACGTTTTCAAAAGGAACTATTAAATAAAACACATAAGAAATCTAAGATTTCAGTGAAACCTTGCTCTAGTCTATCCTGTTACAAACACTTTTCCAACCTCTTTTTTTACACATTTCGGTCGACAAATACTGGTTTTTAAATGCTCCAGCATTAGGGGGTTATCCGCGTAAACACTGTCTTTGATGTAACCCCACACCAATAGTATAACGCAGTCAAATGACCTGATATAAGTTGCCAATTGACAGTGTCAACATGTGAAATAATACCCACCTGTTATAATTAAATGCAAGTTATCGAAAAGCGAAATCTCCATTGACAGATCAAAACCCTTAGCTCCTAGTATCCTGAATTGTTTGGTCTTTAATATAACCCCACAATACCAGTCTAACGTTGTCAAATGACCTGATACAAGTGGCCAATTGACAATGTCAACTCAACATGTTACAATTAAATGCAAGTTATCGAAATGCAAAATCTCCATTGACAGATCAAAAACATTAGCTATTGTAGTGTCCCCTAGAACCCTGAATATATTTATAGGGTCTTCTACAGAACAATACGGTCCAATGACCTATTAGACGAGAGTCTATCGGTCAGAGCCTTGGCTCAGGCATCTTAAACAAAACGAAACATGAACAAACAAAAAAAATCTCTTTCGGCGACTTCCCCTGTGGGAGGATTAAATCCAAAGTTTCCCAAAAATCTGTCGGTACGGCGTTGACGGGCAAACTGTACAGCATAAAATTAACACACGCAACATGTGTGCTTTTAGAAGAGAGGTTCTACAACCTAAAGGTTGACTAAAGAATGATAAAGTAAACGAAGCAAATAAGTACGGTTTAATGACTTCTCTGGACCATAATGCGCACAAAAATCCAAAATCACTTCTGTGCTCTCCGTGCTCCATGAGAAAAAATTTTGCCTGTTTACATAATCACCGTGTTAAAAATGAGCTTCAAAGCACCGAGTTAGAAGTCAACGAAAGAGAGAAGGAGAGAAAGAACTTCTAGGATGAAGAACATTTTGATGGAAAAATCAGCATTGAAGACCTTTTTCTTTAGCATTCAATCGTTATAGTCTCAGATTTGTAGATGGTTGGTTAGGAATCGTTAATGGATGGAGAAGGCAAACGAGCTTTAAGAAAATCAGCAAATTCGGATCATCTACCACATTTTCTCTAACACAAGCTATATTTTTGGCAACGCAATAAGAATCTCTTCAAATTTCTTTATAATCTCATTTATGCCTGGTGCAGTAGGCCAATCTGAAGGCCCATAATTCTAGAAAAGTGATGACTTTTCGATCATCACTGTAGGGTGATACTTTTAACAATGTTTACGCATTCTTCGTTTCGTACGAAATTCGTAAATGACATTGACAATCGTGCCCAAGGATTTTACGGCCACTAAATGAAAAACCCATTGCCTGCCGTTGCTAGAGTTTTCAGCATAAATCATTATCTTTTGCAATATTTTCTAGTTTTTTTTCTAGTTTTTTTTTTTCTTTTTCTTCTTCTTCTTATCGCTTTTTCTCTTTGTATGTTCAACAGAAATTAGATTAGCCGCTGTAATTAGTTAATTACATGGCTTGGTAAGTTGGTAAAATAGTGAGGCAGCAGGCAGTTGACATGTCCATATTGAAATGACATCTCAAACATTTGCACACAACATGAGAACGCGCGCATTGCATTGGTGCAACAATCACACACACGCATACATGATTGATGGTTTTTTGATGATTTCTATGCCGATAGTGCCTCAAGTCTTACCAACAATACAGTTCATGTTTGTGTTCATCTTCCAAAGACATCAGCCAGCCATCAGTACTACAACTACCAAGTCAAGTAATATTTTGTAATTTGGCTATAAAGACGTTTGTAGCTATCATGGGCTGGTTGGTTTGGTTGGTTTGGTTGGTTGGCCAAAGTAAAAATCATTTTCTAAATTCAAACACAGTAGTTTGGTTTCCTTTTTATCTCTCTACGATTTATAAGATCTTCATCATCAATTTACACACACACACACATTGGATTGTGATGGCTTTCAAGGCCAGGCCTGTGCGTTAAGTCGTCTTAAAAGGCATGCTTGTATCGGAATAGTATCGTTGCTGTTAAACGACAATGAATTTTCAATGCATATGCATACGGTTTAATTGATTTGCAATTTTTAACACGTGATAAATTTTAATATACTTCACTCAACAGTGGTGGCAAGTTGCTGCTGCAACAGTAGCCATGCATGCATGCATGCAACATGTGTTTGTCTTGTACAGAGCGATAGAGAGAGAGAGAGAGAGAGAGAGAGAGCGTAAAGCAGATCTTTTATGAATGATGTACGATTAAATGACACTTTAAAATTAATTGATTTGAAATGTTTGGGAAATAATGTTTACAAGACGCGTGCTTAACTGACTCTGTGTCTGCCTAGCTGTGCCTGCCTGCATGACTGCCTTTTCGGTGAGCAGAAGGGAGTTTGTTGCACATGGATCTTGTAAGTCTAGAATGGGTTTTTAAATGGCAATTAAAGATGATTTTAATGGTTTTATAACTGGAAGCGTTAAAACGTTTGAATAGCTCATGTGTCAATTAAGGAAAATGTGATTTGAAAAGTGTGCAAAAAAAAAAAAAAAAAAAAAAAAAAAAAAAAAAAAAAACTTTTTTCAGATATTTTCAAATGCAAAACAAAATGTTGTTAACAGCTTGAAGAAAGAAAAAGGATGTTCAAACGAAGCCGTTTTTTAACCATTACGGCTTGTCATAAACGATTGGCAATGCAAGATTATAAAGAAATTTGTAGAGGCTTGTAGCTTTACTTAATGTACCTGACCACGTTAAGTTAGTGCTTTCGCTGACGATAAATATCGCTTTCGTGTTAGAGTTTCCACAGCAAAGCTTTGTCAAGAACTTTCCTTTTCACATATGAGAATATCAGAGCAGATGATAGCCACCACAAGTAATCCCTTTTGAAAATGGCATTCAATTAAGTACGATATCGTATAACTGACAATTTATTCTGGAAATAAGTAGTCAATGCTGGTCATATTTTGAAACGTTTTTTCTTAAAAACATTGGCAAAATAATTCCAGGTCGTTGTCATATTAAGAATGTTGTTGTAAAACTAGAGAAAAGCGAATCAATTGTTTACGTTTTATTGACATGGAAAACCAAACCTTTTGAAAGTAACTCACCACTACTACTATTAACCCACATTTAGCATTAGTCCTGCTCTATAAATGCAGAGAAAACTTTTGTTATCTGTGCCCCCATTATTTCAGTAGCATTAAAGCCAGGGAGTTAGGCATGCTTGCCGCACATTATCCGCACACAAATTGTGGCACATTTTTGTGTTTTTTTTTTGGTCATTTTTTGTTTTTCTTTTGCTTTTTTGTCTACATTGCTACTGCCACAACAGTAGCTACTGCATTGATAACGGTAAATTTGTTGTGATGCATAATTTTAAAAGCAACAATAGTTGTAGGATACAGGGAGTAATAGAGCAACCGCCAGCAACTATAACAATAGACCGTCGCAAGTCGCCATTTAAGCAAGTCGTATGCCAAAATAGTGCCGCCTGTTATTGGCTGGCTGGCTCGTTTGTATTGTGAGTTACAAGACAAATAATGCGAGCGAGTCATTTCAAAATACAAATTACATGATGAGCCGCCGATACAACTTGCAACAACATTTGAAACAAAGAAAAAGAAAAAAAGATGCATTAAAAATAATGGTCTGGGTCTTAGGGGCTGAGGTTAAAGCGGGTTCCTCTGTGTAGAAAACAAATCAATGTAAACGATAAGCCGAATTCAAATCGCAAAATGAATGCATAATGCGTACTAATTTAGCTCGTTTAGGAGCAAATTGGCATTGTAGTGAAATGAATCACACAAAGAGCTTCTAGTTTGAATTGGGGTAAAAGTTAATTATCCCTACCACTACCATACAAGGGTCCATTCATAATATTCGATAGTCACTGAAAACATGGTCCTGTTGCAAGCTATACGTTTACAACAAAAGCCTAGAATAACTGTAAATTGGGGGGTACGCCATAAGCTTAGCACGGGATTACGAATCATATTATAATACGATCGGAACCTCGAGTAGGTATTGAACTCTCAATTCTTCCGCTTATATAGAGTGGCCATTTCCTCTTCTTAATTTAGAAGAAAATATCTTTGAAGCAGGAATTAAACTTCGTCCGATAACACATGAAAAGAAACAAGTTTTCATCCATAATTTAAAGACCTTCTGGCACTACATAACGGTTAAGGACGATATTGGTTACGCCTATGCCAGCTTATCACTATAAACACAGTGCCACAATAATTGTTGTATTGCATTAAATGTTGTATGTAAACAAAGTTCATGACCAGCACAACATCTCAAATGTCATACAAATGCTGCTGTTGTCTGAGAAGAAATCGGAAGAGATCACATCATGTTCTTTTCAGTAGTCAATAAAGCTTTTCTGAGAGCCAACGAAATCCTGGCAATTATAATGTTAATGCAGTCAATGTGTATTAGAACAGTAGCTTAGGGGGTTGCTCTTCTTGCGAAATACTACAGATTTTGGATGTTCCATATGATTTTGGTTGATAATATTCCGATATACAGACCAACATCACGGTTTTCATCAAAAACTAACAAAATATAGTCACCGTAGTCTAGTAGGTGGTATTTTGACTTAATAGACGCGAGTCCAAGATTCAAACTCGAACTCAGACATCTCGAACAAACCGAAAGTGAAAGAAATATTTTCTTTGGAGACTTCCTCTCATCAGACTTCTGCCATAAACTCTGAAGAGTGATTAGAGGTGCTATAGGAAATTTCTCAAATCGAAGTCGGGGTCAAACTGCAGTTTAATCCTAAACCTAGTTGAAAATGTGTGGGGCACCACAGTACAGCATTGTATTTGACAATAGTTTTCAATACAATATCAAATATGAAACAAAAAAGCCGTTATTATGATGCATGCAACATGTAGAACAATTGAAAACAGCATTTTGTTTAAAGACGATTTCAAATGTAAACAATACTTTGGATAAAAGAAGAAGAACTTTAAAGATTGCCCAAAGAAAGAAAATCAATATTGTAGCAAGAATGTAGGTAAATATATGAGTTATTTTACATCAAATGGTATAATGAATAAATAATTAAAACCTTGAATCTCTTTACACGACATTTAAAAAAAATTTCACTTACTTGTCAAGTTCTAGAAACCCAAGGACCGTAAGTAAAGTAAATTAAGAATACAAAATTGTAATAATTTTTTTATTTTTATAAGGAAATCTAAATGAACTTTAGATTCAAGCGGAAAAGGTCATCCCAAAAAAAACGTGGAACATTCCCAAGATACGGAACACTTACTGTGCACTCTTCTGTATACTCAATAATTGTGGTGGAAGTAAAACATGGAGAGAGACTTACTTAATTGACCGTTACAATACTTTAGTCAGAATTACAACCTTGTAGATAAGATAGGTTTTCCATGCCTATCTAGTGAAGAGAAATGATTAGTTAAAGCCATAAAAGCCAATAGCTTTAGAGTACCTTAAGAGTTGGTAGTTCAAGATGCATGGAAATTCTTTATGCAAGGTAATGTTAGACTCGCTTATAAAATCTCTTTTGCCGTGAAAAGACTAACATTACAACCGTTTAGTTAGGATTCTCTCTCAAACCACTCATGTTGTGTGTGTGAATAAATTGCAGCATATGTCAGGCCAGTTCTTAGTTGTTGTTGTTAACGATTATTAGGGTTCCAGTTGTCTAACCCTATAAAATTACATTGTGATGATACTTATGTTTTTTTTTAACCTTTGACCTTAAAAATTGTCAATCAAATATTAATTTTTTTCTTTGGTTTTCACTGTAAAATGTCTCTTGAAAGTCGCTTAAATTGTGTAACTATTATTAGAATGTTTGTTGTTTGTTGTTGGTTGTTGTTGTTGTAGGCTATAACACTTAAAATATTAAATAAAAAGTAAAAAATAAACGTTTGGAACCGAATTGGAAACATTTTCAATGTACGACACAACAACAACAATAACAACAACAAAATACCAAGAAGACTTGCATGTTCCAATACCATTTCGGTGGGGGAAACAAACAATTCGAGACCGAAGAAGAGAAGAAGCAATTGTTTGGAATTTTTGTTATTTGCCGCAGCGGCTGCCACTACTACTACTACTACTGGTTGCATGTGAAATGAAATGTTAAGTTGGTTAAGCTGGTTGTGTTGCAAAAGATTTCAAATAGTTCAAGTGTTATGCAGCTACCGTAGCAGATGCAAATATTGTGCAGCAGTTCAGTTCAAAAGTGTTTCACATTTTTTTGCTTTTCATTCGAAAAACAGAGAAAATGTTGTTGTTTTTAAAAGGCTTCATCTCTTCTTATTGGGGCAATAAAAAAAAAAAAAGAGAAGTAAACTCAACTAGCTGGCTAGCTGGCTGGCTGGCAGTAAGTATGGTCATTGGCTTGTTAATACCACCAGCATCAGATCACAGCTCTTATGATGCCATCATCTGGAAAAGCGGCAGACTCTGCGTTATAATATGGCTTTGGACTCGAGTCTCTCAACTCTTTTTGGTGGCTCCGTTTGATAGCCGTTATTGGCATGGTTTCCACCAACAAAAAAAAGTGTTAAACATAGAAATGAGGTTTAAAACAACAGCAACAACTACAACACCATGGAAATAATAGCGCGTGAATTACAATAGAGTATCCATCCAATCATGCTAAAACACGAAAATGCATTAACGCCAAATATTGTTGCTCATAAATATTGTTCAGAGCAGCCATGTCTAACATTTTTTTTGTTTTTTTCGTTTTTTTCTTTCAAACAAACAGGCAAACGCATTTGGCTTAAAGGTCTAACCAAGCCAGCCAGCCAGCCAGCCAGCCATACGGCCGCAACGATAAGTTAAAAAAATTTCAATCGAATGTTGTTACATTTTTCCGAGCAATATTGTTGTGTGAGGGATTTTTAAGTTTTTCAAAAAAGAAAAACAACAACAAAAAAAATTGTTTTTTTGTAACTTTAACTGCAGATGGTCTTGTTTCTTGTCCTCCTTAAGTGACTGACAATTTTTGTATTTTTTTTGCCGGTTTCATGCCTTTAAGGCTAACGAGCTGCTGATAGATGACAGTAAAAAGACACAAATTTTCCTGTTTAACAACTTCCCATAAGCATTTGTGTTGTTGATTTTACTAAATGTGATGCTAATGTTATGGAAAGTTCTTCAGTTTAATGATCCGTTTTTGTATTGGAAAAGAATTTCGTTACACCCCCCTCCTTCATATTCAAAATAAATAATGCCAGCCATTAACGCGTCATTTGTTGTGGATTTGAAAGTGATTTTGTTTGCGAACAGTTTGGTTGTGTGGAAAAAAAATTTTCAAAACATTTAAATTCAAATGAAAACAGCTTCCTTTCACATTCAAAACCTACTGTGTAGGTCCTAAGTAAATGATGAAATTCTTACCAAGGCTCTGCTATAGCAGGAGAACTAATATCTTCCGCTCAGAGATTTTGTCAGAAGATTGCTGAGAGGAAGTCGCCGAAAGAAATATTTTTTTTTCCATATTTTGTTTTGTACGAGATGTCTGATCTGGGTTTTGTACCATGGGGCTGCTCTAGTCTACTAAGTCAACACATTACCTACCAGACTAAAGCGTCCTTCGCTCATCGACTTCATATTCTCATATTCTTTTAAGTAGTCATCCTGAATATTTTTTGCCAAATCAACTAATTTGAAGAGAATAAAATCTACTCTACATGTCACGGAAAAGTTTACACTATTGAGGAGCTACCATGCACTTGCTGAACACATGCGTATATCCATTAGAGCCCAAGGGTTAAAAGCTTCAACGTGCAAAAGCAAAATCTTTTAAAAAATTTTAGATTCTTCACTTTTTCTTAATTTTGCTCAAAATTCAACTGCAAAATGCGATCTGAACTTGTTTCTGTTTTTATTGCAAAATCTTTAGTACTTTTCAGTCAAAGTCAACTTCGAGACACTTTGTAACACAATCACTTTGTTTGCTACTTTTTTTCTGCCACCTAAACTTAGAAAATTGCAAAATCGTTTATTCATACCTACCATTGGTCATTACAACTCTTTAGTCAGGACTACGATTTAGCTTCTCACACCACCCTATGTTGTGTGCGTTAGTTTTATACATTTTTGACGAGACCTACATTTTAGAGAAGAAGACTTTTGGGCGGGGTAGTGCCGAGAGAAATTTTTTCTTTTCGTTTTGAGCGAGTTGCCTTAACTGGGGTTTGAACCATGACCTTACATCTATTAAGCCAATACACTACCTACTAGACTACTGAGACTGCCCTATATAACAGCCATGATCCGTGCGTGACAGATCAACTAAGCTTTCAACATTCAAGCATCTGTGTGAACAATCGATTTTATTGCACGAAAGTTAGATTTGACGAATATCGAATAAAATAATGCAAAAACTAAGGTATTCTCCGTAATATGCTGACGACTTAGGGCAGTCGTAATTTTTCCTCTCTGCTGCTAATGTGCTTTACTATAAACTTGATCACTGCAGGTCCGAATATGGTAGACGATGAAAATGTTCCTTTCGAATTAAGAAAAACTTCAGAAATTTATACAACCTGACCATCCGCCTAAATGATCCATGTAGGAAGTATCTCTGACATCCTAGAAAAGTTTATCAATATCTCTTCAGAAAGACAAAGAAATGAACAAAGTTGTTCACTGCTATACCCAATACATTTTCATAAAAGAAGTTGTTTCTTCACAATATAGTTGGCAACCCTAGCAGTCCAGAACTTAACACAGTAGACCAATAACGTTCTTAATGAACCAACCATAATTAATAAAATCGAAACAAATCAAGAAAATAAAAAGAGGAAAAGTGATATGCTCTGTGTTAGCTTTATGGTTGCTTACAGAAACGAAAGTAAGTTTTATTCCTCAAAGGCAGGATGCATTACTTAACTTACATAATTGGCTATACAACCAATATAGAACCTAGCATGATAATTTTCTCTATATGTAACAGGACCTGCCGTTTAACATCGACTCACGATTTCTGCAGAAGAAAGTCTAGCAAATTGTCCTTTAAATATTGGAAATAACGTTGCTACAACGGGATTATATCAATATGACAGATATGACAATATCTGTGGAGGACAATGTAGTCTAGTAGATAGTGTATGGACTTATTGGAAAAGAACGCATGGAACAAAATCAAGTTTAGACATCGCGAACAAAACAATTTTCGGCGACTTCCTCTCAACAGTCTTCTGGCTAAACCTTTGAGAGTAAATAAAATTGAGTTGGCGCTTTTGAGTCAATGTTAAACTATAGTTTGTGCCATTTATGGATATATCCTCTGTAGATTCTACTTTCTGACTAACACTGGGTTATAACAGAGCGAATTCCTGGGGCGATCCAAAGCTGTTACAAATATTGTTTTGCCATGCCTCGGTATGATTTCTCTGCCTTAAAAACCCACAATTTCGGAATTGATAATGTGGGAATAATAGATTCTCTTAAAATTCCGTGGGTAATTTGGAATACAGGCAAAATAGATTAGCAAATGTCACCATGGGTTAATGAATTTCGAACGACTCCAAATGAACCACATTAACGTACTTAGTGGCGTCATTACTGGACATTGTCCTTGTCGTATGACTACTTCGCTACTGTAGATTCAAGGAAGACGAGGAAATGGTTCTTTTAAATCATCTTACTGATCCATCCTTGATAGGATATGGCTTCGTCGAGAGCTAAGGATAGTTCCAATGTTAGGAGAAATGAAAATTTGTGTTATTACTGTGGCCTACACGTGGTATAACACGTGGTTTAACTTCTTGGGTTGACAGATGCTATTTTTGTTTAAGGATATACTGTGCTATCCCTAGCATTCACTTTCAAATACTGCTCAATGGTAAACAATATTTCATCATGATTTATTTTAAATTTAAAGAAAAATCAAAGCACTACAGTGATGTCAAAATAATTCATTCCGAAACCCTCCCCCCCCCTCTCCTAACTACCAATGGAGCATAACAAATTTATGTAAAGAGTATGAAAAAGAAAACAAAAATTCTCTAAACTTTTGTGGACAAACCTCGTATTTAAAAGTCAACCAACTTTTAACTGTCGCAGGAAAAAACAAAAAACAAAAACAGAAAAAAAAACAAAAAAGAAGAAGAAGAAAGATCTACTGCAACTGTATAAATTGGTAACCCAATTGAAATGTTATCAAATCAAATATCAATTGATTCCAATTTGGTTGCAATAACAATACATACGTGGTGGGAAAAAAACAAAAAACAAAAACAACAACAAAAACAAAACAAACGAATAGGAAGTGCCTGCCTTAAAAGAAAATCCCCAGATTTCAAACACTTTGAGCTGAATAGGGGGAAAAAAAACAATGCCAGAAAAACAGAATTTTTTTGCTGAAAAAATTCACACAATAAAATTGGAACAAAAACAAAAAGGGCGAAAGGAAAACATTTATCATAGGGAAATTCGACTACATGATGCCCTACAATAAATGAGGGAGAGAACATAGTGCTTTTTGACATTTAATTTCTCTTGTAAGGAAATGATTCTGAATGGATCTGTTGAAGCTGAAGCTGCTGAAACTCTTACTCAATGTGGTATAAACGTCCTCTACTTCTGGTAGCATTGTGTAGGGCACAGTGTAGGCCTTCTAAACAATATAAACACCCCTTAAGCTATTAGAACGAGTCCAATATCAATACGAAAACCATCATCATCTCCATTTAAAAAGAAAAAAAGAGAAAAACACCCGGAAAAAGAATTGCAAACGAAAAAAAGAAAAATTATGACAACGAAATGGGGGAAAAAAATTCAAAGAATGATTAAAACTACGAAAGCAGAAAAACAATGGAAACCAAACACACAGACAGACAGACAGACAGAGAGATAGAGAGACAAACGAATGGACCACATCCACAGACAGACAGATGTGAATGAATGTTTAGACAATATAGTTTGAATACCAATAAAACTGACCAGGACTTATTGTGTAGCAGTATGAAGGACAATTTTAAATGCATGGTTAGAGTTAACGGATAAACATACTCATGATTATGACGGATGGGGAGAGGGAATTTGGTTAATACGAGTATTCAAGTCTTTATCTTTATGTGAAATCCATATGAATTTGATAACGTACGTACATATATGATACATATGTATGTGTGTGCAGGCTTTTTTTCTTGTGACCAGAATATGTGGCACAACAAGTGGACTAAAGGAATTTTGATTTTGTGTAGGAAGTTGGTCAAGTATGGCATACGAAAAAAGAAAAGAAACGAAAAAAAACAATTCAATTGAAATGAAATGAACTGAAATGAAGTCAACTGAAGAAGTAAATATCGAGAGAGAGAGCAATAGTAAAAAATTTGCTTAAAAACCACGTATTAATGTGGCATAGGCCACGCCCACAATTATCAACAAGCTTAATTGGTTATTTGTTAGAAAGAGTGATTAGGTTTTTGAAAATTGTTTGAGTTTTTCGGCGCTTTCAAGATAGCCCAAACAGCTTATAAATTCCTTACGAACTCTTTACTTATAGTATTGGACCTGATGTATGTGAGATATGGGGCGCCTGAAGTGCCATTCGAAACTACAATCTGATAGATTTACACTGAATGTCTAATACGGAGTGGTTAATAACCAAAGAAGTGAGGCTCTAAAAGTATCTCTAGGGTGGATATCTTTATTTCTGATAGAGCAAGATCCACTTTTGTCAGGCTCATTAAACTGATCCATGTTACCTTTATTGTTTTGCGTAATTCAGTTTTTTTCACAAAGGAATTTTCGACTTCAGCCAAAATTTCAGTGAGTAAGTAAGTCCATTGTCGGTTTTATAATTGGATTTGTCATCGATATAGACCGGGTAGTTCATAATTATTATTGTCGCACCTTAGTATTGTAATCTTCTTCAACTTTCCTGGGCATTCCTTTAGTGCCTCCTGTGATTCGCCTACTGCCCTCACAAACTACAGGATGTTGGTGTCGACAAGGGAATAATATTGCCAAGCAGTTGCTACGTGCCTCACAAGTTCCAAGGTTGTGTTCTAAGGATTCAATGTTATCATCACAGAATCTACGTGTTTGGGATTAAAGCAACCCGCCTGAATAACTGTAATCTGATTTGTGAAAAGATCGATTACCATACCAAGGTTATTCTTGGATTGTTTAATGGCCTGACTGAGATCGTCTCTTATTGTAATTGCACAACAAAAATTTTGTTTGCTTCCGCTTAGCAGGTTATTGTTGGTCTATTGTAGCAGATTCTATAATGTCAGGGTTGCCATTTTCTGTCAACAAGTATAAATTGTTGCTTTAGTGCTCTATTTTGCAAAAGGTGCCGATGTCGTTCTGGATTATCTGACAAAATTTTAAAAGGCAGCGAGATTAGAGTTTCTCAATTTTAGAAAATATAAAAATCCGAATGAAAATTCTTTGTTCTTCTTTTCGGACTAAGATATGAATTTATCAGATTTGCAGGTGAGCAGTTTAATCGCTACACCATGCCAAATGTGTTTCCTTCTTGTCACGAACTTTATTACTAAAGCTTTGCTCTTTTTTGCAAGAAAGTGAGCCTTTTTTTCTGAATTCCTTGTCTTGTCGGGCATGTTAAGTTCCACAGATTCAACTACGAATGACTCAATATAACCTGGGAACCTCATACTGATAGAAATATTTGCATGGAGCTTCACTTTTGCACTCGTAAATTCGATATCATCAGCACGAGTATTATATTCCCAAGAAAATATCTTCAACAAGAAAAGGGACTGTTACAGCCTTCGGCAAAGGAAAGCAGGAGACCGAGTGCTGACAATCTTTCAAAGTATAGATAGAATCATCTTTGTGCTCGTAGTAATGAAAATGGAAGTAATGGTGATGACGTCACTTGTCACTTGTTAATTTTTGATAATTCGATTTTGAATTTCGTTTTACATTTCGGACCTTCTTTAAAGCGTTCACATTTCGTTCACAAAGAATTTAAAATTTTTTCCCAGCATTTTAAAGAAAATAAATTACAAACTACGA
>QOCX01000022.1:673218-683298 GCA_005959815.1 Sarcophaga bullata | reverse complement strand
ATATTATGCCTCTCCTTTTAAAATGCCAAAAAAAAAAAAAACACAATTTTTTTTTGGCAATAAAAATGGTAACATGCAGTAAAGACTGTCCGAGTTGACCGACAATGAATGCAGCTAAAAACTGTAAAAAAAGAAAGAAAAAAACAAAAAGAAAACAACAAAGTGTCGGTATTTAGAAAACTACAGACCCAGTAGTCGCTGTATTAAAAAGAGGACTTTTGAAAATACTTTTGGCAGACAGACATACAGACAGACAGTCAGAGAGTAAATGGAGTATATTTAGTGCGGTGGCACAAATAATTTCTATGGAATTTCATGTGTCCAAAATGTTGAACACATGTTGAAACATGCTGTTGCTGTTGCTGTTGCTGTTGCTGTTGATGTTGCAGTTGCGCTACTATCGAAAACCTTAAAAATGAAATTTTTTTTAACAGCAGAAGAAAACAAAAACAAAACGAAACGTTGCAGACACAAATATAAAGACAGTCAACTGACAGGGAAGCAAACAAACAGACGGCAAAAAAAAAGAAGAAGACAGACAGACAGACAGACAAACAGACAGACAGACAGACTGGGACACAGTGCCATAGCCATATACATACCTACCTACTACAAGTGGTCAAAATATTTAGAACAATAACAATAACAACCTTTATAACCAAATTTAGTTTTGTTAAGTAGAAATGGACAAAAAGAAAACAAAACAAAAGAAAACAGCGAAATCCAATGAAACAGAGGGTTCAACAACGGCTTTACTAACAACAACAGCAACAACAAGAACAACAGACAATTTAGAAGAGGCCTGTGATAAAGCAGTCGCATTCGTTGTGATAGTTGTAGTGGTAGTTTAAGAGCCTTTTGGCGTGTTTAAATCGGTAACAAGTTGTTGTATTCCTGTTACTGTTGCTGTTTGCCTCTGTTTTTTTTTCGCTTTTAACTGTGTTGTTTAAACATTTCAAAGTGTTAGTGTTGGTGTTGGTATTGTTGCCACAAGGATGGTTAAAAGATTTAACAACAACAACAACAACAACAATAACAAAAACATAGAAAAAACCATAAAGCCAATGACCAACATATAAAGACAGGATGATGCTGCCAGCTTTTACCACAAATGAAGGGGACAGCACCAACACCACATGGCCTAGTCACATTCATACATGCAATGTTCTTTGCTTTTGTTTTGGGTTTCTAAGCCCTAAACGTTGTTGTTGTTGTTGTTGTTGTCGTTGTTTTGTGTATGGATGGATGCCCTATGCTCGAGAGTGAAATCTCCATAAAATAAACTGAAAAGAATTTCATTGTCGTTGTGGCTGCAGTGGCTGCTGTTGTTGTTGTTATTGTTGTTATTGTTATTGTTGTATGTTTTATTATCTCGTATTGCATCTGTATCTGCTGCCTGTAATAGAGTTTTGAATGAATGTGAACACAAACGTAACAAGCTCAGGACAACACCGTCTGTTGTTGTTTCAGTTTCAGTTTCAACGGTTCTTTGCGTATGTATTTCTTGTTCTTTTTGCTGTTGTTATTTCCCTTCTTTCATATGCTTTGAAGGTTAAAGCCAAAAAAAAAAAATATCCGTAAAAGGTAAAAGAAATTCAAAAAAAAGACACAAAAAGTGGGTCACCATTGTGTACAGCTTAGTTTTTAAGGGACACTCACCACCATCACAGATTCTGCGGAATTTGCCGCTGCTGTTTGTCAAGCGAAGAAATAACGATTGTGTGTGTGCGTGATGCGTTTTTGATTTCCCTGTCAGTTTTCACTTTTGTAGGTCAGGGATTTTTAAAGGACATGGAAATAAAGTTTAGGTTACTTGGTTAGTGAAAGAATTTAAAAAAAAGATGCCAAAAGCACTTCACATTTAAGCTTTGAGTGAATTAAAGAATTCGATTTGTACTTAAAAATTGCTTTCAATTGGCTTGGAAGTAGATAGGAGTTAAACTACTACTACCAGAGTTGCACATACCGTGCTGGTAACTTACCGAATTTCAAGACTAAGCCAGTCTTTCGGCATAAAGCTCCCCATGAGGAAATCTACTGCAATCGCGAAACTCAAAAAGTTCAACGTACCGGATTCCTACATTAAATTAGTTTTTTAGTGCGCTTACAAGTCGTGGAATATGACACCACACGTCATAAATGGCATTCAGTTTATCGTTAACCGTTATCCTCAAACGATTCTCAAAATATTTCTGCTAAACATCATAACCAGTAGGCGACTTTGACTACAAACTGAGCAACAACCGTTTTGTATCGCGATATTTAATGTTAAAAGGCGTTAGATTGCTAACAAGCCATGCAGGTGCTGGATTGTCAGTGCCCTTAATTGAAATGAAATCCCCTAGAAGAATAGCTCACTTGACAAGTGACAACTTTACAATGAAGCCCACTAAAGTGGTGTTAGCTCGAGTAAACCAAAACTTTTTCCATTAAAGCGAACCAAAGCAGAAACATGGCTTGAATAGAGGTTGTTAATGGAAAAATGTGTAAAAAAACTTACTTATTTGGTTAAGGTTAGAACCTAATCTCACACCACCCTAGTTATCCATGAGTGGCAGGACCTACAGTTTTGAGAAACTTTTCATGGTAATTTTAAGTTACTCTCAGAGATGTTGCCAGAAATCTCGTAACTTCATTTTGTTATGCTAGCCTAACCTAGTTTTACATGTTTAAGCTCGTGCTTGAATCACGGAATCTTACCTAATAAGCCGATACAATATCTATTAGACTACAGTGGCAACAAAAGAAGCCTGTTTGGAATAAGTTGTCTAAGACTGGATACCAAAATAAATACATTTTGTGGATACCACGCGGTGGAATACTGTTTGGAATTAGTTGCCTAAGGCTACACAAAAGAGGACCATTGTACGGACACTACACGGTTCTACATGAATACAATTTTTATCCTCGATTGACTCAATCAAGAATTGAGATTCATAAAGATTGTTAAATGCATAATGGAATCAATAGAGAATGATCTCCTCTGATCACCTCCCCATATGATACGCAACTAAACTGACCGTTTTAAGAAAGCGATAGCACAGCTATCATTATAATTCTGTTCCCTCAGTATGTTATATGAGCCGAATGTAGTAGAATCTACGTGTTTTGGATTAAACCCAACCCGCCTGAATAAATATACTGTGAGTTTATTGTGCCCTATCGAAAGATCCATTACCATACCAAGACTATTCTTGGATAGTCTAATGCCTGACTGAGATCTTCTCTTTTTGTAATTGCACAAAAAAATGTTGTTTGCATCCGCTCAGCAGGTTATTGTTGGTCTACTGTAGCACATTCTATAATATCAGGGTTGCCATCTTCTGTTCAAATGTATTGAATTGTGTTTCAGTGCAATTCTTTCTTATGAGTGGCCGCTGTCTGACAGGATAATCTGACATATTTTTTAAAGACAGAGACATTAGAGTTTCTCAATTCTGAAAATAAAAGAAAAACAGAATGAAAAGAAAGAAAAACAGAATTATCAGGTTTGCAGATGAGCAGTTTAGTCGCTACACCACGCCAAATGTGTTGCCTAAGTTATATCAGCCGAATGTAGTAGCTGGGAAAAGAGAATTGAAATCCAGACAGTGATTGAAATGAAGACAAAATTAAACTGGACTGGTCGAGGTATGCTTAAAGAAAACCCCAAAATGGATGTTACCAAGACGGGCTAGATTTTCCTAGAATCCACAACTATAGAAACGTAATCAATTATTTTAAGGAACTTTGGAAATCAATAGACAAGGTGGGGCAATGTGAACATGACTTCTTTAATTTTTTGCCTCATAATGGAGGGACCAGCAAAATCGTGAACTTCTGTAGCCCACCCTCTAATATCAAATTGATTGGCACTTCTTGTAAATATTGTTGTGAGAAACTGTTCTACGCAACTTTGGTTGAAGGTACCCTTCCTTAAAGAATTCTTTTAACAAATAAATTACGAAACTACCATTGAATGCGGAATTTATATGGACAAACGTAATACTTTCTTTCGATTTCTATTTGATTATGATCTCTTAATTGATTATTTCCATTAAAATATCGATTAAAGGGCTGCTGGCGTTAATTTTCAGCCCCATCCCCTTCAATAAGGCCTACAGCGAGGACTACTACCAACAGTCATCTCTCCACATGAATTTCAATGATGCAATCATCTTCTCCTTCTCTCTCTTTGGTTTGTGAATGCCAAGGTTATAAATATTGTTTAAACATGACGTACATAATTGAGCCATTAAGACAGACAGACATTCGGTGTATAATTATGGAAATCTCAAAGAAACGACCTGCTGAAGAGAAACAATAAAAAAAAAACAACACAACACAAAACGGGGCACGCGTTTCATATTAACAAGAATAACAACAACAATAACACAAACATAGTAAATGATCAAAAGCAATACAAAAAAAAAAGACCGAAGACTTTAACCCCCTGCATCCATAAAATGCAAAGAAAAAAGTGAAGCAGTGAGTGAAGTGGTGAGGAAAAAATATCTGCAAATGCCACAAATCATCTGGTTTGCTGGTTAATGTTGAAAGTGATCATGATGCAATAATAAAACAGAGAGGATAGGCCCCAATAACAGCAACAATAGCATCAATAAGAAACGAATAATAATGAAGGCAAAAATGTATGCCACTGGGTTAAATGTCTGATTAAATGAAATGAACTTCATCCACACATATTACTCGACCAGGCTGGCTGGCTGGCTGGCTGGCTGGCAGGCAGGCAGTACATTGACTTGCTACAACTTAATGCAGCTTCCTTGATAACAACAACAACACCAGCAACAACAACAATACTCTTTTAAGAATGAAACTGAACATGAAATATAAAAATTCATTCCAAGTATTTGCAACTTTCGTTAAGAAGGACTCCCTAATGTTCATGTTTTTTTCTTCACTTTTTTTTACGTTTCGTTTCGATTTTGAAATTTTTTTTTAAATTCTTGTCTGCTGCAGAAAAACATACGAAAAGATAAACACACCTGCTGTTAAAACGTTATAAATTTTGCTTAAAGTTTTCTTACAATTGCAATAACAACAAAAGAATCAGCACGATGAAGGCAACAAAACAAGTGAACTGTTGAAAGGTTTTGTTGCAATTGCAAATGTCTTCGCTGCAGCAGCAGTTGTAGTTGTAGTTGTTTTATCCAGATCTTACACATGATCTTTGTTGTTATTGTTGTTGTTTATGGTAATTCTTTTTCTTTTTTCCTTTTTTTATTTCACAATTTATGACCTGCTCAACAGATAAGGACTCAACAGCCATAATGCTGATGCTGGTAGTGGTAGGTATTTGGTGGAGGATAAAACTTTAAAAAGGTTAAAAGGCTCACACTTTAAAGGATTTTGAATAAGAGGCTTAAAGTATTAATTAAAAGGTTTTAAATAAACTAAGCTTTCACATAACATTTAATACAGCGCAAGAGTTTAGGGGCCTAGCATATGGCTTGTAAAAAATTAAACAAACACCTCAGATAAACAGAAAACACCAAACAAATATCTTCGTTAAGCTTAAGACCCAAAAGTCTTAGGAAACTAATGAACGAAGTACAGATTTTGAAAATTTGATACTTAAGAATAAAAATTTCTTCAATATAAACAATGCTATTCTATATAAACAAGATTTATATCGAATGATATTCTATATAAACAAGTTTTATATTGAATGATATTCTATATAAACAAGGTTTATATCGAATGCTATTCTATATAAAAAGGTGTATATTGAATGCATTCTATACAAACGAGGTTTATATCGAATGCTATTCTATACAAACGAGGTTTATATCGAATGCTATTCTATACAAACGAGGTTTATATCGAATGATATTCTATATAAACAGGATTTATATCGAATGCTATCCTGTATAAACAGGATTTATATCAAATGCTATTCTATACAAACGAGGTTTATATCGAATGCTATTCTATACAAACGAGGTTTATATTGAATGTTATTCCATATTAGCAAGGTTTATATTGAATTCTATTCTATATAAACAAGGTTTATATCGAATGCTATCCTATATAAACACGAATTCTATATAAACGGGGTTATATTAAATGCTATTCTATATAAACAAGGTTTGTATCTAAACGGGTTTATATTAAATACTATTCTATATAAACAAGGTTTATATCGAATGCTGTTCTATCTAAACAAGGTTTATATCGAATGCTATTCTATATAAACGCGAATGCTATATAAAAGGGATTATATCAAATACTATTCTATAAAAACCAGGTTTATGCCGAATGCTATCCTATATAAACACGTTTATTTCGAAGGCTACCCTATATAAACACGTTTATTTCGAATGCTATCATATATAAACACGTTCATATTAAATGCTATTCTATACAAACAAGTCTATGTTAAATGCTGTTCTATATAAATAAGTTTATATTGAAGTAGATTGTTTTTAATATTATTAACTAGCATACTTACATATAAAACAGTTTAAATTATCAAATACTAGATGGAACTTACCTGAAAAGAAAAAAGTATAATTATTATTATTAAATTAACAGATACAAGGAAGGCATTCTTAGTATATGTTTATAAACATTAGCATTACAAATAAACAAATTAAAAGAGTATGCTACTGTTTTCTTTAAAGCATAAATTAGTCATGAGCACATTGCTCATTTTTCACAACTAAAATCAAAATTTCAAAATTCATTAGTTTCATGGAATAGGATAGAATCCGTGGTTGTGCGAAATTCTCTTTGCATTCTTCCATCACATTCTCAGCGAATGGTCATTACATTATCAAATAGCATTTAGACCGAATCCCTAATATTTAATATGTCCCCTCGGCATTTCCAGAATCCAAAAAAATTGCTTTTTTGCAAACTATTTGTTCACCCCATGCAATTTCAATAGGATGTCATGTGTTTTATGTTCCAAACGAATCTAACAACTAACAACGACAACAATACTCGGCAACAACCACAGTCTTAAATAATAAACAAAATTAAAAATGTTAATTATTTATTTAAAAGCTATTAAAAACAACAATTAAAGGCATAAGTAAGCAGAAATGCTAATAAAAATAAATAAAATTTCTTGACTGCAACACAATACAACACAACCCAAATGCAAATATTTTTGCATTTTCGAGAAGATAAAGAATGAATTTGAAAGCAAAAACAAAAAAAAAAAAAGAAAAAGAGGAATAACAATGATGACCTTGTAAAACATAAGCAACAACAACATCAAGAAATTTAAATAAATTATTGCATTTAAATTGAATATCTGCAGTTAAACTTAAACTAACTTCCTTCATAGCATTGCAGTAGCAACAACAGCAGCAGCAGAAGCATGTTGCATGTTTAAGAGCAGATTCCCTACAACAAGACAAGAGAGAAAAAAAACCATTCAATAATCGTTTACACTGAGCAGAGCATAATGATGTTGTTTTAACAAGCTTGTCTTGAAGCAAATGTTTTCGTTTTTCGTTTCTTTTTTTTGTTTTTGTTTCGTTTTTTTTTTTTTAACAAATTATCCAATAAAATATTATTCCCGCCATGCATTCGTTCGTTTGTTCGTTCATATGCAGATGTCAGTTTTATATTTTTTATTCATTCATTCTGGCATTCATTCAGTCAGCCATTCAGTCATTCATTCATTCATTCATTCACATTGTGAATGGAAATTTAAACCAAAAATTATTTTCAATTAAAGCTCAACTCAACTCAAGTCTTTGAACAAGATTTTGTAGAAATTTATTGAATTTCTGTTGTGTGGTTGGTTATGAATGGCAATTAAAATTATTACAACAACAACAACAATAAAATAATATGTTTTTGGCTACTGTTTTACAACAAAAAAAAATTGTTTAAAATTATTTTAAAGGTTTAGACTTGTTCAGGTTATTGAAATTGTAATTGCAGTGTTTAAATGGTGTGCCGATTTACAAATTATAGGCCTGATCTCCGGTCTGGTATGTAAAAACTTTATTTACTTGAGGAACAGAAAAATAATGAAAGATTTTCAATGCATGTGTTACACGATACACGAAGTTTTAACATAATTCTGAGATTTTCTGATTTTATCATCATAAGCTATAATAGCGTTGCAGCTCGGTATGAGCCTTATTCTGTTCTTCTAAGCTTTGTTGTCCTTAATTTACAGTTTTTGGTTGACATTTACGACGACAAGTTAATTCTATGGACTCTTCCAACACAATCCTTACATTTGGCTCTTGGCTACCTTCTTCGTCGAAGACATACAAATTCACAATTAAGCCTAGCTTTCTGTGGTTTCGCATTATCCGTGTCTGCTACTAATCCATTATTGATCCCTCAAAATAACCTAAGTATTGTTACCACGCCCTGCATGTTATGGATCACATTACTGTGTTGAAGAAGCACCTTAGCCTTGTGACCTGCAAAGCTTATTGCGCTGACAAATTTCAGAATGCTGCTCAATGGCAACAAAGACAATTCTCTGCCTAGCAGTTCATAACCGCTCAAGTGCTTCTTTCTGGTATGCATTAATTCCCTCTATAAATTCCAAGATGATTCAGTATTGTCACAGTTTGAACTGGAGACAACTCCCTAAATAAGTGTACCCTGAATCTACAGTGCCCTTTCAAAAGAGCGGCTCAGCTTATTTCCGGATAGTCTGTTTCATCACTCAGATCTCCTCTCAGATCTCCTTTCCCAGCAAAAGTTTCGATTATCTGAAACCAATTTTGTTTGGGAACAGTCTTCTCCTCCCTTCATCCTCGTTTTCGTTAAGCATACTTTTCCCATACATTTGCTTCCACTCGGCAGAAGGATTGTAGCAGCATGGAGGGTTCCCCTTTTCGCAAGCTTCTGTGCATTCTTATTTCAAAGAATTCAAAATTGACCTGAAACCCAGGAGAATGTACCGTTCTTCTGTCTACCCAGCTGATACAACAGCTTCTTAAGGCGGTCCCACCTGATCGGTACCTTCAATTTAAACTTATAAGAGTCTAATGCTCTAATTACGAGTGAATATATTACGTGGTGGTGCTTAGAACTGCATCTTGGAGTAAATACATGAAAGTAGGTGAAGGTCATCAGTATAAGCAAATCCCGACAATAATATGGAGGATTACGACTTAGTTTCTCATATCAACACTTTATACATGAGTGCACTCGACTTCGAACGATAGATTTTTGATACACTCTGAGAATTTTTGCCAGAAATTTGTTGAGGGGTAATCGCTGAAGGAATACTTGTTCGTATTTCGTTTTGATGGAGATGTCTGACCTGGGCTTTGAACCATGGCCTCATGTTTGTATTAATCCAACACTAACTAACTACTAGACTAGGGTCTATCGTAACTCGAACCTCATGACCTCAAGACAGGTTTCATTCCCGCAGCTACAGTCTGATATAAAGAGTTAGGTTATGGAGAAATGCCAAAATAAACCTTAAACTGAAGCCAAAGGCATAACCTAAGTTTGGAAGTTTTTATAAGTCCGTCGATCTGGAATGCCACTAATTTTTAAGACGCTCCTGTGCCTGACATTGCATAGAACATGATTGCAATAACTCAGTACCCTCTCCGACCACCAAACCAAGGACTTAAACCACTCATCTATTGTGTTGTTGGAAGTAAAATCCGAATCTGGACATCTTCAAAGCCTTCAACTCCAATATATACCAACCAGCATAGATTAACCAGTCAAGATTATTTTCTATCTTTTCGTTTGGTTCTTAGCTGTAATGTTCTCCAAGCTTGTTAAGGCAGCAAATTATTTGAGTTTCTCTAACAATACCTTACTCATATGAATGTACGAGTACGTGTATACATACATTCGTGTTCCTTATTTAAATCCGTTATCTATTGGAGTAAAATATATAAACCCCACCCATGTAAATCCATTTGAGGTTTCAATTTCATACCCAAAAAAAAAAAAAAAAAAAAAAAAAATCGAAGGAAAAAAACGCGATCCTTAAAAACAACCTCCACGCTTTAGTTCTGATGCTGCAACGCAACAACAACCCAGTTAAGTAAAGCCAAACAAATGTCAAGACGATTTTTCTTTAAACAACAATTTCCCTCAAAACGACTTAAATAGACTTCAACAAATGGA